>PVKN010017091.1:0-17522 GCA_004027915.1 Capromys pilorides | reverse complement strand
CATCAAGAAGGTACTAAAATACCTTCAGTAGCATAGTAAGATGCAAATCATAGAACAGACTGCTCAAGCTCTTCTTAGTGGAAGGGAAGCCTTAGTACACACTGGTGGTGCCTTGGTGCCAGGAAGGAATGGAAAAAAAAAAAAATCCTTGTTCTGTTTCTCTATACAAGAACATCAAAGGGCAGAAACTTCAGCAGTAGTTTATCTTTGAAGCCTGCCTGAGTTGCTAGTCTTGGAGTAGTGTGCCCTTGTGAACTACATCTCTCACCAATGTGAACATTTAGAGGAACTCTGTGTTCAGCCTATAAAGGAACAGGCTTTGGATGCCTGCCTTCTGAAAGGGCATGGAACTTAAGTGGCCTTTCTCCCTTATGTGGTCATGCTTAGAAATAAAAATCATAGAGGATACAACCTCAGCTCTTAGTAGAAGTGTGGATTTAGTGTATACTGATGACTTGGTGCCCATAGGAAAGAATGGGAGAAAAAGAATCCGTGTCCTGTTTCCTTGTACAAGGACATGGAAAGGCAGGAATTTCAGCTATTGTTTATCTTGGGAGTCAGCAAATGTTGCCACTCTCGGTGTAGAGAGGCTTTGTGAATAATACCCCATCCCAATGTGAATATTTAGAGGATTTCTATGTTCACTGTATAAAGGAAAAGGGGTTGGACTGTGCACCTTACCAAAAGGGCCTGGAACTTAGGTGGCCTTTCTCCACTCAGCACTCACACTAAAAAGGCAAATCACAGA
Source organism: Capromys pilorides (assembly GCA_004027915.1). NCBI lineage: Eukaryota > Metazoa > Chordata > Mammalia > Rodentia > Capromyidae > Capromys > Capromys pilorides. The sequence goes on along the minus strand of PVKN010017091.1, from coordinate 16,774 downwards.
ACAGAAAGGCCCATGGGAGCCCAGAAATGTACTGAGGCCTTGGTATCCATGAGAATAAATGTGCATAAAAATGATCTTCTAAAGGATGCTTGCCAGGTAGCTCAGTTGGTAAATGTACATGATTCAGCAAAGTCTCAAGCCAGGGACTGCAGTTCAATCCCCACCCCTAGATAGAGCAGGACATCTGCCCTTAGGAAAGCTTCAGGAAAACAAAAAAGTATTCTTTTCACAATTAGTTCTGCACCAGGTGTAGAAAGGCACAAACTGCAGAGATACTTTTTCTTTGGAACCTGCATGAGTTGCCACTCTCTGCATAAGACGTCAGTGGGAATTTCATCCACTACCATTGTGACTTGTTGACCTCAGTTTTGTGTTTCACTATACACAGAAACAGGCTTTAGACTCCTTATGGTACAAAAGGACTTTGACCTTAGGTGCCCTTTCTCCCTTAAGACCTCATGCCTAGAAACACAAAGCATAGAGCAGACAGCATAATCTTTGCTGAGTGTGAGGTAAGCCTTACTGTGGACTGCTGCCTTGCTACCCATAGGAAAGAATGGGAGTGAAAGAATCTTTGTGGTGTTTCCCTGTAGAAGGACCTGGAAAGGCAGGGCCTTGAGCAATAGTTCACCTTGGAGCCTGCGTCAGTTGCTACATTCAGCACTTTGGGTCATTGTGAATTACATCCCTTCCCAATGTGAACTTTTAGAAGGGTTCTGTGTTCACTGAATAAGGACAAGAGTTTTGGACTGCCTGCCATCCAAAGGGCCTATAACTTAGGTGATCCTTCCCTCTTAAGCAGTCACACTTAAAAACACAATTGCAGAGCAGAAAGGTGTATGGGAGGGCAGAAATGTACTGTGACCTTGGTGCCCATAGGAATAATGGGCATGAAAAAGTTCTGCTAAAGGTGACTGGCCAGGTAGCTCTGTTGGTTAAAGCACAGATTACAGCAAAGTCTCTCTGGCCCTGGTGACACCTGCCCTTAGGGCAACCTCAGGGAGCCAAAAACAAATTTCTTTATCACGAGGCTTTCTGTACCAGATTCAATAAAGCACGTATTTCAGAGATACTTTTTCTTAGGAGCCTGCACCACTTGCCACTTTCAACGTAACTGGCCTGCGGGAATTTCTTCAGCTACCATTCTGATCTTTAAACCTCTGTTCCTTCTAACACTATACACAGAAACACGCTTTGGAGTGCTTGGATACCCTCAGGCCTTAGTACTTAGATGGCTTTTCTCCCTTAAGAACTCATGCCTAGAAGTACAAAGCATAGAGCAGACCTCATAAACTCTTGTTGGTTGAAGAGAAGCCTCAGTGTGTACTGGAGCTTTGGTGCCCATAGGAAAGAATGGTCAAGAAAGAATCCTTGTCCTGTCCCATGTATAAGGATATGGAAAGGCAGGAACTTTGGTGATAGTTTATCTTTGGATCCTGCAATAGTTGCCACTCTCAGCTTATAGGGGCTTTGTGAATTACATCCCTTTCCAATGTGATCTTTTAAAGGAGTTCTGTGTTCACTGTATGTAGGAACAGTCTTTGGACTTCCTGCCTTCTCAAAGGGCCTGGAACTTATGTAGAATTTCTGACTTATCTTTTCTGCTCAGAAATGTGAATCCTAAAGATGCAGTGTAAAAATGATCTCCCAACTTGAAAGGTACCTAGGACAAGTTTGTGTAGCTTACCCAGGGAGCCCTCTCTTCCAGGTTGTTTTTGTAGGGCAAAATTACATGGGGTTAAGGTGGAGAAAATGGAGACTTTCTCAGGTGGACATGAGGTGGGACAAAACTGGTTAACCAATGGAATTACAAGCACCATTGCTCTGGTAAAATTGGTTAAGTCCAGAATCAGATGGGAAAGTGAGTCATGTAGCAAATGGGAGTGAATGCACAACAGAACTTTATCAGGCAGCCATTGGTAGTAGTCAGATTAATGATACTTCTGGCTCCCTCAGGGTGATGATCAGTCTCAGAAGCCAGTCTTTAAGGAGGTCAGCATTTGCTTGATCTTTGGTCTTTAGGTCTGGCCCACAGTGTGAGCATCTGTCACTCCCATAGTTGTCAGATATCTTCCGTTCTGTATTTTCTCCTTCGAGGGCCTAGCCCTGTCTGACTGCCTAAATATTTCCATCTAACTTGGCTGCTTTCAATATTCACCCCTCTGAGGAAGTAACCTGAACTTCCTTGAGGCAATTATGGGCAATGACTGCTATGGTTTCTTCAGGCTGAAATGGGTCATAGTTGCTGATCATCAGTCAGATACACTCTTCAGAGGTTCTATCTAAAGGCCCCTGATAGAGAACAGGCATTTTCCTCTTGGATAGACGCATAGCTTTGAGTCTGGAGGAGAGAAATACAAAGAAACTATTAAGTATGCATAGGCCAAATAATAAGATCAACAGGATAATTATGAATATAGTCAGGAGTGATTTCCACCAGGAGAAGCCAGTAATGGCTTCCCATAAAGATGATAAGGACAGGGTCCAAGGGGCTTCAGAGTCTGACATATCATTGATTTTCTGCCTAATGTCTTCAACAGCTTTTGAGGCATTAGCAGAAGGACAAAGAATCACACAACATTCAGCTTTTATAATTGCACAAGTACCCTCCCCCCGCCCTGTGCTGCTGTTAGAATATCTAAGGCCAGCTGAGTTTGGAGGATGGCCTGTCCCATTAACTTTATTTTTTTATTTAAAAGAGAAAGACCAGCTGCAGTATCATTTAAGGCTCACCGAGTATAGTTAGTTAGGGCCTCAATGTGTTGCACGACATCTTCTAGTCCTAGAGAAGGGATAAAAGATAGAGGCCAAGTGATCATACCAGTGAAACACGTCTCTGGACCATCAATATAAACTGGTTTATCATTATTTTTAACACTTCAGCCTTGTAGCCAGGCAAACCCTAATGTGCATCTCTCTATCCATCCAGGAGGTAGCCAGACCCACTAATTAATCCCATAAAACTAATGAGTGCCATTGGGAGCTTTCCATCTAATCCCAGGATGATTAGCCCAGTCCATTGCAAACCAGATTCCACTCTGTAAAGTTATTGTGTGCCATTGACTAGAATCAGGAAGGAACAATTTACCATCATTTGATTGTAGCCATGGGAGAGAGCCCATTCGATTTCTGACTGGGAATACTTAGGTTGAGTGCAATTAAGGGGACCTTCCCAGATCAGTGAAGCCTGAAGGGGGGCTCTCAGGCAGCCTTTTGTGCCACTGCATCAGCTAGTTGATTACCTTGAGATATTTCATCAGTTCCCTTATGGTGCCCTCAACAGTGAAGTACTACCACTTTGGTGGGCATATAGGCAGATAACAAAAGATTGTCTATCTCCTTCTGATACTTTATGGGAGATTCATTAGCTGTTAGGTAATTTCTCTCTTTCCATATAGCTGCATGAGCATGTAATATTAAAAACAGAACAAAAAAAAAAAGAACATATCTTGAATCAGTATAAAGGTTGACCTTTTGTCCTTTGCCAAGTTGTGTGGTTCTGATCAGAGCTATGAGCTCTCTAGCTGAGCACTAGTTCCAGGTGCAAGTGAGGAACTTTTAGGAGTTTGATGTAAAGTTACCACTGCGTGTTCTGCCCTTCTGATCCCATTTTCCATGAAGAAGCTGCAATCACTAAAAAGAGTTAAATTAGCATCAATAAGGGGTGTATTTAATAAATCTTCTCTGGCTGTGTATGTATGGAGAATTACCTGTTCACAGTCATGTCTGTCAACTTCAATTTCTTTCTTTTCCAGCAAAAAAGGTGGCAGGGTTTAAGGCAGAACATGTCTTAATTTAAATGATTGATCCTTCTAAAAGTAGAACCTGGTATTTAAGAAGTCAATTGTCTGATAGCCATAAGCTCCCCTCAGAAGAAGTCTTGCCACATTGTGAGGCATATATACAGTGTGGTCTTTGCCTAAAGTCAATTTGGATGCCTCTGGCACTAAGAGGAATATAGCTGCCATAGCTCTAAGGTAAGCAGGCCATCCTTTTGCTACAATATCTAATTCATGACTCAGATACCCTGTACGCTATTGAATGGGTCCCCAGTCTAGTGTGAGAACTCCCAAAGTCATACCTCACCTCTCATCAACATATAAATTGAAATGGTGTCTGGTGGTTAGGCTAAGGCCTGGGGCATTTAGAAGGGCCTGTTTAAGCTTTTGAAATGCAGCCTGGGAGCCAAGATCCCAAGTTAAAATATGGGTATCTGCCTTTTGGGTCTCTTTTATAAGCTGATAAAGGGACCATGCAATCTCCCCATACCCTCGTATCCAAAGATGACAAAAATCTGTAATTCCTAAGAATCCTCATAGTTGTTTTAGGGTCTTGGGCTGTGGGTAGGAAAGGATTGGATTCATTCTTTCTTTCCCCAGATTTCGTGTCCCCTTGTATATGTTGAGGCCTCAATACTGCAAAGTTGTGCTTTAGATTTTGAGACTTTATAACCTCTGTCTGCCAGGAAATTTAGCAGGGCACAAGTGCGTTGGCTACAGAGTTCCTCAGAGGAAGCACATAAAATAATGTCATATACATATTGCAAGACTGTGACCTGGGGAAAGCAAAACATGCCAAGTCATGGGAAAGTACCTGCCCAAAGAGGTTTGGACTATCTCTGAACCACTGGGGAAGCATAGTCCATGGTAATTGAGAGACTTGATCATGAGAATCTTCAAAAGCAAAAAGAAACTGGGAATCAATATGTAAAGGAATAGAAAAAGAAAGTATCTCTTAAATCTAACACTGAAAACCAACTGGCACTTTCTGGGATCTGAGAAAGGAATGTGTATGGGTTATGTACCATGGAGTGAATGGGCACTACTGCCTCATTTATCAATCTAAGGTCCTGTAATAACCTCTATTCTCCATTGGGTTTTTGAATTACCAGGATTGGAATATTGCATGGGCTGTTACAGGACTCAAGTAAGGCCTTTGTCTTTTGATTATCAATTATGGGCAATAATCCTCTTTTTACTTCAGGTCTTAGAGGAATTGTCTCTTGTTAGGAAGAATGGTAAAATCTTGGAGACATATCTTTACTGGAGCAGCTCTTATTGCTCTACCTACTTTGCCTTTAATTGACCATACTTCAAGATTTATTTCTGTCTCCACAAGGGAAAGACAGCATACCTGACCTAGGTGCACATATATTACTGTATTGAAATAAGATAAAGAGGGGGAACTGATCAAAAAGGAATGTGTAAAGAGAAATCCATCCCATTTGCACCCTAGGGGTTCTGAACAATAATGAATTACTTCCTCTCCAATGACTCCCCTTACTGAGGCAGGATGGCTAGAAGGATGGCCAAGATTGAAAAGAATGACCAAGAAACAGGCATTAGTGTCCAGCAACAGGCTGGTCTCTTTTCCCTCTATAGTCATGATTACCCGGGGCTCCTCTGTGGAGATGACAGTCTGGCCAGAGGGAAAGGGCAGTCAGGGCCCCAGAGCCCTTCAGTTCTGCTGCACCAACTGGTGGGATGGGCCTGCCTCTGGGGCCTTTGCTTCAGAGGGCAGGTTGACCCCCAGTTGTCTTGTTTACATTTAGGACATGGTCTAAGGGTCCTCTTAGGGCAGTTCTTCTTCATGTGGCCCAGATTATGACACCAGTAACAGATGTGTGTAGTCTCTGAGCTCTCCTTGGAGCCCTGAGAAACAAAATTAGGGTTTGCTTTTTTTAATGCTGAAACAAAGGCAGCTGTCTTTGTCTAGTCTCTTTGTTTTCTCTGTTTGGCATCCTCCTCATTGCAATTACAGAATACAGAGGAAGCAACTTTTATTGACACATCAAGTGAGAAATCTGGAGTAAAGACCATCTTTTGTAGCTTTTTTCTAATATCAGTGACTGACCAAGTAATGAGCTTATCTTTAAGAATAACTTGTCCCTCTACTGAATTAGGATGTATGGAAGTATGTTTTAATAATTACTCTTGCAGGTGATCTAAGAAAACATTCTCTTCCTGTTGTTACTGACACTTTAGAATACTTCAATGGCGTAGTTCTTACTCTTCTTAGACCTTCAAGCACACATGTCTGAACGTGTCTCTTATTCCAAGCTCCATATAACTGCTAGGCCAGTAGGGATCTTGGGTATGGACAGCTTGGTCTCCAGTGGGAACAGATGGTTCCCCTGATTATCTGTCCTCTGGTCTTTTGAAATTGACAAGATAATAGTCATCTCCAAATATAACAGCAGCTTATAAGGCTGCCTGTTTTTCATTAGTAGTCAAAGTTTGGTTTATATTAACATTATATCTTTCCAATCTGGTTCATAAGTCTGAGTATGTCCTCTAAAGACAACAATGTACTTATCAGGGTCATCTAAAAATTTCCCAAGATCTGACTTTATCTGTTTTAGGTCACTGAGTAAGAAAGATACATGAATACTGGAAATTCCAAATTGTCCATTTACCTCTTGCAAAGGATGTCGTCCCTGAGGAGTCTGTCTAAACTTAGCTAAGGATAGGTATATCCCTATAGAGGGTTGGATTTCTGCTGGTTTGGAAATTTCATTCTCTAGACTAGAAGGGCAAACAGGGGAAACCTTACTTTTAGTAATGGTGGATGAAGCTGTGACTAAGGCTATCTTGTTCTCAGGCTCTGGGGTAGTGGATGTCTTAGGATACTGAAGTTTTTGGTCTCCCTGTAGAAGATGTCTACATTGTAAAACTAAATGAGATGTATTTCTTCATTCAGAAAACATCTGAACATAAGGCATTTCTGATCATTTTCCTTCTTTTTTGCAATAACTTTCTAGTTATAAAATGGTGTGATAATCAGTACCTCCCTCTGCATTCCATTTTGGCTCTAATGGGTATGTGCAGAAAAGTATTAGACATCCTCTCAGTGTATATAGATCAAATGTCTAATACTTAATGATGCATTCTATAGGGGTAAGTGACTTTGACTGTGAGATCCTGATATCTGGAATACAATAAGAAATTAACATTTAGGGTGTTTCCCTCTTCTTTCTAATTGATTCTCTACCCCTCAAGGCATCCCATGAGTACCCCTCTTCAGAGTAGGTGGATGTTCCTGTTGGAGAGAAGGGAGATAAGATCCCACCAAACTATCCACCCTTGAACTGGTGCAAATTCTTATCTCCTAAAACATCTCTCAAAACCTTCACTTACTCTTGAAAATATGTTAAAATTGGTCTGGTGACAGGGATATCTACAAAAGGAAGCATAACTATTGTATAAGAAAGTGAGTTAGAAGCTGAGCACTTTCCCTATTGTGCCATAAAAATGATCACCTTTGGAGGTAGACAAAAGAGATGGCTGACTAGAAGAATTGTGCCTTGGGCCTTTGGACAGAGAAATTCTCCAAGACACTGTTCTTTTATCTAGTCACCAGGGCAGCCTTTCTTAGAACCACACTATATTAAATCTTTGGAACAGCAATCACATTTTACATGTTTATAAACCACTTTAAAGTCCTTCTAAAGCTGGTTTGCCAGGTGGCTTAGTTTGTTAAAGTACTTGATCCAGCAAAATCTCTCAGGTACGTGATCCCCACCCCCACCTGTAGGATGAGAGCTGCCCTTTAGTCTGCGTTGGCAAGCCAAAAAAAAAATTTTTTTCACCAGTTTTTCTGTACCAGGTCTGGCAAGGCATGCATTTCAGAGATACTTTTTCTTAGGGGCTTGCAAGAGTTGCCACTCTCAGCATATTGGGTCTGTGTGAATTTCTTTGGTGATGATTGTGACCGTTTGACTTCAATTCTGTGCTTCACTGTACACAGCAACAGACTTTGGACTGCTTAACTTTTCAAAGGCTTTGGAGCTTTGGTGACCTTTCTCCCTTAAGAACTCACGCCAAGAAGCACAAATCATAGAGCTCTTCTTAGTGGAAAGGAAGCCTTATTGTTTACTGGTGTCTTGGGGCATGTAGTAAAAAATGTGAGAGAGAGAATCTTTGTTCTATTTCCATGTGTAAGGAAATGGAGTGCCCAGAACTTCAATCATAGTTTATCATTGAAGCCTGCATGAGTTGCCACTCTCAGCATTGTAGGACATTGTGGATTACATTGTTTTCAAATGTGAACTTTTACTATACTGTGTTCACTGCATAAGGGAACAGGCTTTAGATTTCCTGCCTTCTGAAATGGCCATGCACTTATGTGGTGTTTCTCCTGTAAGCATCCATGTTTAGAAACACAATTCACAAAGCAGAAAGTGCATGGGATACCAGAAACATACTGAGGCCTCAGTGTCCCTAGCACTGAGGCAAGAAAAAGGTCCTTCTGTAGGGAGCTTCCCAGGTAGCTCACGGTTTGGCAAATTATCTCAGCTGCCATAGATCGCCATTTGATCCACATCACCACATTGTGCGTGAGATCTCTCCTTAAGGCAGCCTAAGCCATCCAAATAAAAAACAAAACAAACTTTTCACATTTTTTCTGTACCAGCACAAGGAAAGGTAGGAATTTCAGTGTTACTTCTTAAGAGCTTCAACGAGTTGACACCCTCAGCATAGTGGGGCTATGTGACTTTCTTTGGCTTCCATTGTGAACATTTGACCTCAGTTATGTGTTTCACTATAAACAGACACAGGCTTTTTATTGTTTCGTCTCCCTATAACCTTGGAACTTAGGTGGGCTTTCTCCCTTAAGAACTCATGCGTAGGAAAAAAAAAGTATAGAGGAGACAGTCTCCACTCTTCTTAGTGCAATCAAGGCTACTGTGTGTACTGATGCATTGGTACACATAGGAAATAATGGGAGAAAAAATTCCTTGTGCTGTTTCCCTGTACAAGGACATGTAACTGCAGAAACCTCAGAGGTAGTTGGAGCTTTGTGAATTGTATCCTTTTCCAATGTAAACTTTTTGAGAAGTTCTCTCTTTTGCCATAATAGGGAAGAGTATTTGGACTTCTTACCTTCCCAAGGGACCCAGAATATCTGTATTTGTATTCTGAGTTACTACTATGAGAATCCTTTTCCAGTTTCTCTGTATAAGGAGGTAGAAAGGCTCAAACTTCAGGAATGATTTTTCTTAAGAGACTGCATGAATTTCTACTTTATGCCTAGTGGAGCTCTGTGAATTATTTCAGGTTCCAATGTGAATTATTTTTCATTTCTGTATGTTAGGAAAGGATCTATGGTGCATTCTTGGACTCACTTCTGTCTAGGATTTGTGATCCATGTGCGTACAGCCTCGCAAGAGCTGGAATTACAGATGCATGCCACCTCACCCAGACTCACAGTTGCAGCCCTCCCCAGGTAAAGGACTGGCATGGCAGGTCTTGGGATCGAACCCCCAACCCCTCTGCCTGCTTGCAGTCTCTTTAATCTATTGATCTATTTGGCTGCTTCCCAAAGTGAGTTTTTAGCCAGAGTTATGTTTCACTGTGTGGGGGACTAGCCTTTCTGTGAATTACTTTGCTTTCCAAAGTAAATATTTAATTGCAGTTCTGTTTCACTGTATGTGGGAATAGGGTTTGGAGTGCCCATCAGGCTAAAGAGCCTGGAGCTTACATAGAAGTTCTCTACTAAGAACATACTTTTTTTAAAAAAATCACAGAGCAGAAACATTCTGCCTTACTTATAGAAATGGAGACTTAAAATGTATTACCACCTCTGTTCCCTTAGAATGAATGGAAGAGAAAGAACACTTCTCAAATTTCTCTCTATAAGGATCTGGAAAGGCACAATCTTCAGGAATGCTTTTTATCAGCAGACTGCATGAGTTGTGACTGTTGGTATAGTGGGGCACTATGAGTTACTTAGAGTTCCAAAGTGAAGTTTTAGTCAGAGTTCTGTGTTTCACTGTATGGCAGAACAATCTTTAAAGTGCATACTTCACTAAGAGCCTGGAGATTTGTTGATCCTTCTGAATTAATTACTGAGCCTTAGAATCACAAATCATACAGGAAAACAATCAGATGACTTAAAGAAATGGAGGATTAAGTAACAATACTGCTGTAGTTCCCATAGTAGTGAGAGAGAACAAATTTTTCTCCAGTATCTCTGCACACAGAATAGGAAAGGCACAAATTTCAATTATATGTTTCTTACAAGACTGGAAGAGTTGCCAGTTTTGTCCAAGTACAGCTCTGTGAATTATTTTGGTCTGCGTAGTGAATATTTAGCTAGAGTTTTACGTTTCCATATATGTGGAAACAGGCTTTGGACTGACTGGCCTCCTAAAGCGCTATTTTCTTAGCAAATGGCATAAATTGCCACTCTTGGAATACTGGAGCTCTGGGAATTACAGCTATAGCAAAGGTAAAATTTTAACCAGAGTTCTGTGTTTTGCTGTATGGGAAAAATGGCGTGAATGTGCCTGGTTTCCCGAGGTCAAGGAGCACAGATATTCTTTCCTCCAGTAGGAAATCACACTTAGAAACACATCCGACAAAGTTGAATCTCTAAAATGTACCTAGGGAACAGGAGATTTGCAACTAGCTTTAGCTCCTGAGTATCCACAGGAATGAATGGGAAACCCCTATTGAGTTTCTCTGCACAAATACGTGGAAATGTATCAAGTTGAGAAATGTGTTTTTACATCAAAATGCATGCATTGCCACTTTTGGCATACTAGAGCTCTGTGAGTTAAATCTGTATCAAAAGTGAATTTTTAACCAGAGTTCTGTGTTTGTTGTATGGCAGAAATGGCTTTAATGTGCCCGGCTTCACGGAGGTCCTAGAGCTTAGCTGTCTTTTATCCAGTAATAACTCACTCTTACAATCACAAACCACAGACCAGAATCCCTGAACTGTACCTAGGGAACAGGAGCCTTAGAACTAGTTTTAGCTTCTAAGTGCTGATAGAAAGGAATAAGAAAGAATGAATCCTTCTGCAGTTTCTCTATCCAAGGAGCTGGGGAAGGAGCATCTTCACAAATATGTTTTCTGAGAAAACTGCATGAATTGCCACTTGGCATACTGGGGCTCTGTGACTTATATCTGTATCAAAAGTGATTTTTATCCAGAGTTCTCTGTTTTGCTGTATGGGAGAAATGAGTTTGGTGTACACAGCTTCCCAGTGGTCACAGACCATCACTTCCCTGTCTCCAGTAAGAACTCACTCTTAAAAACACATATCACAGAGCTGAATCTCAGAGCTGTACATATGGAACAGGAGATTGAAAACTAGCTTTAGCTGCTGAGTGCCCATAGGAATGAATGGGAAAGAATGAATCCCTCTGCAGTTTCTCTGCAAAAATAGCTGGAAAGGCACCAACTTCAGAAATGTGTTTTCTTATCAAACTGCATGTATTCGCACTCTTGGGATACTGGGGTTTTGTGCATAACATGAGTATCAAAAGTAACGTTTCAGCTGGAGTTCTTTGTTTTGCTCTATGGGAGAAAAGGCTTTGGACTGCCAGGCTTCCCAGAGGTCCAGGATCCTAGCTGGCTTTTCTCCAGTAATAACTCACTCTTAAAAACAAAAAACATATACCAGAATTCCTGAGCTGTACCTATGGAACAGGAGCCTTAGAACTAGCTTAATTCATGAATAACCATAGGAAATAAATGGGAAAGAATGAATCCCTCTGCAGTTTCTCTGTACAAATAGCTGGAAATCACCCAATTCAGAAATGTGTTTTCATAGTAAACTGTATGCATTGCCACTCTTGGGATACTGGGTCACTGTGAATTATATCAGTATCAAAAGTGAATTTTCAGCCAGAATTCTTTCTTTTGCTCTATGGGAGAAATGGCTTTGAAGTACTCACCTTCCAAGAGGTCCTGGAGCTTAGCTGGCTTTTCTTCAGTAATAACCCACTCTTAGAATAAAAAAACACAGACCAGAATACCTGGCTGTACCTAGGGAACAGGAGCCTTAGAACTAGCTTTAGCTCCCAAGTGCCCATAGGAATGAATGGGAAAGAATGGATCCCTCTTCAGTTTCTCTGTATAAATAGCTGGAAATGCACCAATTTCAGAAATGTGTTTTCTTACCAAACTGCATGAATTGCCACTCTTGGTATACTTGGGATCTGTCAATTATATCAGTATCAAAAATAACTTTTCAGCCAGAGTTTATTGTTTGGCTCTATGGGAAAAAGGGCTTTGGAGTGCCTAGCTTCCCAGAGGTTCTGGATCTTAGCTGGGTTTTCTCCATAAAGAACTCTCTCCTACAAAGAGAAACCACAGGAAACAGTCTTGGAGCTCTGTCTAGGGAAAGGAAGATTTAGTACTAGCTTTAGCTCCTGAATGCCCATAGGAATGAATGGGAAACAATGAATCCCTCTGCAATTTTTCTGTCCCAGGAGCTGGGAAAGCAAAAACTTCAGAAATGCCTTTTGTGAACAAACTGCATGTATTGTCACTCTTACCATAATGGAGCTTTGTGAGTTACATCTTTATCAAAAGTGAATTTGTAACCAGAATTCTGTGTTTGTTTTATGGGAGAATTGGCTTTGGTATACCAGGTTTCCAAGAGGTCCCTAGCTTACCTGCCCTTTATCCAGTAAGAACTCTCTTAGAAATATATCACAGAGCTGAATCTCTGAGCTGTATCTATGGAACAGGAGATTTATAACTAGCTTTAAGTCCTGAGTGTCCATAGGAGTGAATGGAAAAGAATGACACCTTCCTCTGTTTCTCTGTACAAATACATGGAAATGCACCAACTTCAAAAATGTTCTTTCATATCAAAATGCATGCATTTTCACTCTTGCACTCCTGGGATACTTGGGTTCTGTAAATTACATCTTTATCAAAAGAACATTTCAGCTTTAGTTCTTTGTTTTGCTCTATGGGAGAAAATTTTTTGTTGATCCCAGTTTCCCGGAGATTCCGGAACTTAGCTGCCCTTTATCCTATAAGAACTATCTCTTAGAAACACATATCACAGAGCTGAATCTCTGAGCTATACCTAGGGAATGGGAGACTTACAACTAGCTTTAGCTCCTGAATGTCCATAAGAATGAAAGAGAAAGAATGAATCCCTCTTCAGTTTCTCTGTACAAATACATGGAAGTGCACCAACTTTAGATATGTGTTTTCATATCAAAACACATGCATTACCACTCTTGGCATACTGGAGCTCTGCAAATTACATCTGCATCGAAATGGATTTTTATTCAAAGTTCTGTATTTGTTGTATGGAAGAAATGACTTTGGTGTGTCTGGCTTCCCAGAGGACTGCAAGCTTAGCTTCCCTTTATCCAGTAAGAACCCAATCTTAGAATCAGAAACCACAGACCAGAATCCCTGAGCTGTACCTAGGGAACAGGAGCCTTAGAATGAGCTTTAGCTCTTGAGTGCACATAGTGCACAAATTGGAAAGAATGAATTGCTTTGCAGTTTCTCTATCCAAGGAGCTGGGAAACAGCAACTTGAGAAATGCATTTTCTGAACAAAAAGCAGACCATTGCCAATCTTGGCATACTGGGGCTCTGTGAATTACATCTGTATCAAAAGTGACTTTTTCAGCAGAGTTCTATGTTTTGCTATGTGGGAGAAACAGCTTTGGTATGCCCAGCGTCCACAGGTGGTACAGTCTAGCTGCCCTTTCTCCAGGAAGAACTCACTCTTAGAAACAATATCATAGAGCCGAATCTCTGAGCTGTATCTATGGTATAGGAGATGAAGAACTAGTTTGCCTCCTGAGTGCTCATAGGAATGAATGGAAAAAGAATTAATCCCTCTGTAATTTCTCTGTACAAATAGCTGGAAATATATCTAATCCAGAAGTGGGATACTGGGGTTCTGTGAATAACATGAGTATCAACAATAACTTTTCAGCCAGAGCAGCTTAGTGTTTGGCTCTAAGGGAGAAAGGGTTTTGGAGTGCCTACCTTTTCAGATTAGCTGGCTTTTCTCCAGTAGGAACTCACTCCTAGAATTAGAAAACACAGACCAGAATCCCTGAGCTGTACCTATGAACAGGAGCCTTAGAACTAGCTTTAGCTCCTCAGTGCCCTTAGGAATGAATCACAAAGAATTAATCCCTCTGCAGTTTCTCTATACAGATAGCTTGAATGTACAAACTTCAGAAATGCATTTTCCTAGCAAATTGCATGCATTGCCACTCTTGGAATACTGGGTCTCTGTGAATTACATCAGTATCAAAAGTGATATTATAGCTAGAGTTCTGTGTTTTGCTGTATGGGAGAAATGGATTTGGTGTGCCCAGCTTCCCAGTTGTGGAGCTTCACTGTCTTTTCTCCAGTTAAAACTTGCTCTTAGAAAGAGAATTCACAGATCAGAATCTCTGTGATGTACATAGGGAATGGGAGTTTGAGAACTATCTATATATCCTGAGTTCTCTTTGGAATGAATGGGAAACAATCAATTGCTCTGAGTTTCTCTGTACATATAGCTGGAAATACACCAAGTTCAGAAATGTATTTTCTTTACAAACTGCATGCTTTGACACTCTTGCGATACTGGAGCTCTGTGAAGTGCTTCTGTTTGAAAAGTAAATTTTTAGCCAGAGTTCTGTGTTTTGCTTCATGGAAGAAATGGCTTTGGTGTACACAGCTTCCCAGACATTGTGGATCTTAGCTGGATTTTCTCTAGTTAGAACTCACTATTAGGAACAGAAGCAAGATTTGAGAATTTCTGTGCTGTACCTAGGGAAGGAGAGTTTTACAGGTATCCATAGCCCCTGAGTTCTCATAGGAATGAATGGGAAAGAATGTATCCTTCTGAAGTTTATCTGTACAAATAGCTGGAATAACCCCAACTTCAGAAATGTATTTTTCTTAGCAATCTGCGTGCTTTCACACTCTTGAAGTTCTCCAACTCTGTGAAGTATATCTGTTTCAAAAGAGTGTTTTTACCCAGAGTTCTGTGTTTTATTGTATGGGAGGAATGGCTTTGGTGTGCCCAGCTTCCCAGATGTTATGGAGCTTAGCTGGCTTTTCTTCAATAAGAAATTGCTCTCAGAAATAGAGAGCACAGAACAGAATCTCTGTGCTTTACTTAGGGAAGGGGAGTTTCACAGGTATCTACAGCCCCTGAATTCCCATAGCAATGAGTGAGAAAGAATGAATCCTTCTGCAGTTTCTCTGTACAAATAGCTGGAAAAGCCCCAACTTCTGAAATACCTTTTCTTAGCAAACTGTGTGCTTTGACACTGTTGAGGTTCTTGAGTTCTGTGAAGTACAGCTATTTCAAAAGTGTCTTTTTAGCCAGAGTTCTGTATTTTGCTGTATGAAGAAACATACAGTTGGGTGCCCAGCTACTCAGATGCTGTGGAACCTAGCTGGCTTTTCTCCAGTAAGAACTTGCTCTTAGAACCAGAAATCACAGAGCAGAATCTCTGTGCTTTGCCTAGGGAAGAGGAAGTTTATAAGTATCTATAGCTCCTGAGTTCTCCTAAAATTGACTGGGAAAGAATGAATCCCTCTGCAGTTTCTCTGTACAAATAGCTGGAAAAGCCCCAACTTCAGCAATTCATTTTCTTAGCAAATTATGTTCTTTGACACTCTTGGCGTTCTCCAGGTCTGTGAGGTACATCTGTTTCAAAAGTGTCTTTTCAGCCAGAGTTCTGTGTTTTGCTGTATGGGAGAAATGGCTTTGGTGGAGCCTACTTCCCAGATGTTGTGGAGCACAGCTCACTTTTCTCCAGTTGGAACTCACTGTTAGAAACAGAAACCACAGAGCAGAATCTCTGTGCTGTACCTAGGGAACGCAATGTTTAGAACTAACTGTAGCTCCTGAGTTCCCGTAGGTATGAATGTGAAACAATTAATCCCTCTGAAGTTTTTCTGTACAAATATCTGGAAAAGCACCAACTTGAGAAATGTGTTTCTTTATGAAACTACATAATTTGATATTCTTGGGGTGCTGGAACTCTGTGAAGTATAGTTGTATCAAAAGTGACTTTTTATCCAGAGTTTTGTGTTTTGCTGTATGGGAGAAACAGCTTTTGCGTACCCAGCTTCCCGGATGTTGTGGAACTTAGCTGGCTTTTCTCCAGTTAGAACTTGCTCTTAGAAACAGAAACAGCAGAGCAGAATCTCTGTCCTGTACCTAGGAAATGGGAATTTTAGAACTATCTATAGCTTCTGAGTTCCCATAAGTATGAATGGGATAAAATGAATCCCTCTGCAGTTTCTCTGTACAAATAGCTGGAAATGCACCAACTTCAGAAATGTATTATCTTAGCAAAGTGCTTGCTTTGACACTCTTGGGATACTGGAACTCTGTGAAGTACAGCTGTATCAAAAGTGACTTTTTGGCAGAGTTCTGTGTTTGCTGTATGGGAGAGATGGCAAATTCATTCAACCTTGCAATAAGACCTGACATGTGAGTACAACCATGCAGGGACTGTCAGAAACTCATTCAACCCAACAAGTCCCAGCTTGCGAGTGGAACTCCATCCATCAGACAGTCCCCATGTGGAAAGCTATGCCAGAACTCTCTGTAGAGAGGTAAGAAACAATAGCCACTCAGTTGATCCAGGAACAGAACATCTTGCCCAAGTGGCATAGGGGGTTCAATTCCATGGGCTGCAGCAGGAAGAAGTGGAGCTCAGCAACCAGATTGAAGCCATACCCACCTAGACTACTTTGAACGTGGTAGAACCAGATCTGGTGCAAATTTAAGAAATCTACCAAAGCTCTGCACCAAAGGTCAGAAGGTAGGGCTATACAAAACCACAGAGAAAAGGAGCAAACTGCAATTTCAGGCCCCAAGCCCACCCACAACATATCCAGAAGAAAATAGCATAGA
The DNA here is from genome assembly GCA_004027915.1 of Capromys pilorides. Taxonomy (NCBI): domain Eukaryota; kingdom Metazoa; phylum Chordata; class Mammalia; order Rodentia; family Capromyidae; genus Capromys; species Capromys pilorides. The sequence goes on along the minus strand of PVKN010017091.1, from coordinate 136 downwards.
AGAAATTAGAAATCACAAACCTAAAATCTCTGAAGTAATAGCATCTGATATAACGAAACAATTGAAGAAAGATATAGAGGAAATCATACCTGAAATGATTTCTGGTGTAAAAAAAGAAATGATACCTAAAATGAAA
>PVKN010017090.1:0-17521 GCA_004027915.1 Capromys pilorides | reverse complement strand
GATAACTTTTCAAAACACTATTGGTACAAATATTTCTTCTCATTGAACTAAGAGAAAGTTGTTGTATACGTAGAGCAGTATTCCATAATAGCAGTGGGTTAATGGCAGAACTGGCATTGTTGGAAGCTGTTGACTTGAGCCTTTTACAGATCAGTGTACTAATCTGGTCTTACTTTTAATGCTTCATGGTTAAACTTTTCTGCTGGGTGCTTAAGTCCAAGTTAAAGCAAGACCTATATAACAAAACATGTAATTTTCAATTCTGACAAGGTCAGTCAAATCCCCTTAGGATTTACCTTGAACCCATGTACAGTGTTTTGTAGAACTTTTGTTTGAATGAGTGACGGCTATTACTTGACCAGTTTGCTCTCTGTGAAAGCCTGAGGGAATGCTTACTCTCTAGGTGACTTCCTTAGGCACACTATACATCATCCATCCCTTTCCTCTGTGGCCCCAAAATCTCCTTGAACAGAAAATTTGGGACACCACTGAATTATAGGATGCTACAGCACAGTTTCTCTTATGTCCTGAAACCTGACTGACCTTGAAGGGCTAGGGTGAAAATATTGGTTAACCTTGTAGTCCTTCTTTTTGTCTAATTTTTGGTCTGCAAACTTAAGTTCTTGACCCTCCAGAAGACTGAGGCTTAAAACCTTAAAATGGCATTTTGGGTATTCTGCCATTAATCATACTTTCCCTTTAACTCTAATAAACTCCCTTTAATTACCAGTAAATAATTAAACTTCTTTACAGGATCCAAATGTCTGTAATATCAGGTCTGATTAACTCTTAACCACAAAAGAGGCTCTGAGCTCCACAGGTTCAGGGCTTTCCTTCCACTTACTCTGTGGGCCCTGGGGTCCACTAATCCCCAGGGGTATCCCCAGCACTGACAGGTCATCGATACCTGTGTGCACTTCAGAAACCAGAGTCCAGGTCTCCTTTATTCTCTGTGGCACCTGCACAGTGGACCCAGCACCAGGCACATAGCAAGTGCTCAGTGGGTATTTTACAAGTGAACACATAGAGGGAAGGTGTGAAAGTGAGAATGCACACCCAGAAGGCAGTCAGAGATGACTAACTACAAATCCAGGGCTGGAGAGATAGCTCATGGTATAAGCACCTGCCGGGCAAGTGCAAGGTCCTGATTTCAATCCCTGGTACCAAACCAACAAAACCCACACAGCAACAGCCCTCTTCCAGGGCTTTGGGAAGTGCTGGAGCAATTGATGGGAAAGAGCCAACAGGTACAGCTGCAGCTTCCTGGTAGGTTCTTAGGAAATGGGACTAAATCTGCACCAGCATTATTAAGAGCCAAAGCTCCCACTGCGGCCCACGCATTACACAATCACAGGCATAGAATGAAATTGTACAACTCAGGCGACACCATGCCCCATAGTAAACACTAGCTAATAAGAACATTTCACCAGCCTCTTCTTGATGATTCTCCTTTGACTTCTCCTTCCAAGCAGATTTACTGAGAATGTTACCAGCCAGGCCACTGTTTCTCTGTGACGGGAGTGGCAGGAGTACGTAAAGACCAGCCACAGTGACCCAGTAGTTTGTAAGCAGCTTGAGTTTTAGATTCAGCTGCGTCATGCCCGGGTCTACCTACTCAGCAAAATCCAACACGGTGAGGTGACCACAAGCATGATATCTAGAGCCAAATGCTTAGTTTCAAATCCGGGGCCCACGACTCTCACTATGTGGCTGTGGCCAAGTGACTTCTTAGCAACTATAAGTCTCATCTGGAAAGTGGGGAATAGTAGCGCCTAACTTGGGGAGGTGCAAAATAAGCAGGCAATGGTATTTCTCTTGTTTGACAGACAGTCAGGGAAATAAATCAGCTCCTCTGCAGAAACTCTACCAGGAAGAATCCTTTTCATGGACATTATCTTTCCACACTTTTCCATTTTTTTATTAACCACAGAATCATTTGAGAAATAATGAGTAGGCATGGGTGGCTTTATAGAAGGCCACAGAGCTACGTCAGGACATTTGCATTATCTGAACATTACTCCTGATCTCAAAGTGATGATGATGTTTGGAGGGAAGAAGATGGTACGGTCAAATGTCAGAGCAAAGAGGGGGGTGTGATTCCTGTTGTTCCCAAAACTCAGGCCCTTCAAGTCCTTTAAGAAAGAGCTGTCATTTTCTGTCTCTTGTCATCAGAACTGTTTCCCTTTGTCCTGGCAGTGGTTTTTCCTGTCTTTCTCTCTTTGTCCCTTCCCCCTTCCCCCTTATCCCTTCCTCTTTCTCTTCCCTTCTCTTCCCTTTCCTTCCTCTTCCTCCTCTCTGTTTCTGTCTCTCAGCTGTAAGCCACAGCCCCCCACACCTTATTCCCACATTTAAAATACGCTAGGTACACGGTCAGAGTAGCATTTTCTCAGCTGCCTTGGGCTGTGTTGAGACTTTCTTTTCCTAGGATCAGCACACTGTTCCTCCAAATTTAGCATGCAGGTAAACCACACATGCCCGCTGTCTATTCTGCCCCTTTACGTGTTTTGCATTGCTGTTTACAGGACAGTGACCCTTTCCTTCTGTCCTCAACTAGAGGCTTGGCTAATCTGTTTGTCAACAGAACAAGAGTTTCAAAGGCAGTCGTGGCAGGCCTGAAAACAAATGGCTACCCAGAAGTTACCCAGCAGCCCTTCCAGCTCTGCCTGGTACTCTATCCTAGGTGTGAAGCTTTCCTAATTCCCTGTAGCTTTAGCCCACAGAGCACAGCAGACCCCTTCTCCTCCCCTGGGTCCCAAGCAAGGACCAAGGACTGAAGCAACAAGTTATACCTGATCTGGCCCTAGAGAAGAGAAAGCCCTTAAATAAAGATTAGCCATACTCCATCCAGTTCTGGTCCCAGCCAAGAGTCAAAGCTGGTATTTGCAGAGTGGAAAGGACAAAAGGAAACAAATTTGTTTGCAAGCTCTCCAAACAGCCTAGGAAAAGGAACTTCCAGCCACTGCCTCCCTCCCTTGCTCCCAGGAGAAAGCTAAACTGGTGTGTGGCTACTTGGAAGGAATCTCATCACCTTCACCTCAGAATCACAAACCATCATTCGCTCCCTGAAGAGCGTGTCCAACAGAGCTGTACAGGAAGTGTCCTTTCAAAAAGAAAGGAGCCATGTTAAACAAATGTATATGACTTAAAATAACAATACAATGACACTGCTGCTACTTTGGAGCAGTTGGAGCTTGAGAACCTTTAGAAAGAATTCTACAAGCCATGCTACCTTGTGACCATCCCTGGGCCAGAACTAGAACACTGTGTTTGAATAACAGTGAATTTAGATCTTCAACCAAACCATCTGTGTGTGCCACAAGGGCACACCGGCCACAGAGGAGTCTGAGGATCCTCTAGCCTACGGTCCCTGCTTTACAGGTGGGGAAAATGAGGACCACAAAGAGGAAAGGGCTTGGTCTAGAATGCATGGCAGGCTGGAGGCAGATCCCAAATGACACTGCGCAGCCCTGTGTGGCAGCCACCACAGAGAGGAGAGCGAGTGCTTCTGCTAAGCACAGTGACTTCCTGTTCATCCAACACAACAGGGAGGGTGTGGCCCAGGAAGGGCCACAGTAAGAGAAGAATGCAGTGCCACCTCACTCCCAAGGACACTGTCCACTGCCCCTCCTGTCTGTCTCCCAGGTGCTCAATGGATTTAGAAGCCAGGTCCATAGTGTGCATCAGAAAACCAGAACACTTTGCTAGCAGATTACCACTCGCTCAGTGCGAGTCCCTTTCAGAGAGCTGCTCCATCAAGATCCATGCCCAGAGCCAGATGAACAGCTCAAAGAGGACTGCGAGACACACGGCTTCGCACAGAGTGACAATGAGTCCCACAGTGGTCAGCCCAAAAGCAGGAGAAGGAGACAAAGCACACTGCCTGACAGCGGCTAAGGAAACCCCAGATGTGGCCCTGGCAGCCACATCTGCCCTGGCATTCTGGGAACTGGCTGCTTGCTTATCCACCCTGCCAGTCTATCTGTGAGATACACACGCCTGGACTCCACCCTTCGCCGTCCTTTAGAAAGCCAGGCTACCTCTCCAAAGGAGAGGGCGAGGAGAGCAGAGCTTCTTTTTCTTGCATTTTGTTCTAAAAGACAGGGACATCTTAGTTACACCTTTTTCCGGGGTGTTCAGGGAAGCTTTGCAGGTGTGTCTAACAGGATGTTGCCCTGAGATGACATTCTCAAAAGGTCAGAGCCGAATACTAAGGGCTTCGATTAAAAGCGAACATTCCTCTTTCGGCGGACAGTTGCTGCTGAATCTGTGTGGGATCGAGTAGCCAACAGGAGCCCTGCTTTCTTCAGAAAACTTGAAGGCAACATCTAAATAGCAACCCGCACCTAGCTTTTTGTATCTAACAAATGCCAATGATATGCAAACACAGACACTGCAGCAAAACATTGGTTTGTTAGAGTGCGTGGTGAGCAGGTTTCAGTATTCTCACTTCTTAGTATTCTCGCCCTGCCTGGGAGGAGGAAGACGGTCAGGACGCACCAAGGGGTCACCCCCAGATCAGATTTATACACAGTAGGCACTGTCTTTACTGCTTAAAAAGATGGGACATGAAAAAATCAATTAAGTACAGTTATCAATCAACCAGTTACTCTGCACACTCTTATTTGGTTGAGCATTAAAGGATCCGTTCAGAGAGTCAAGCCTCAACCTTCTCCTCCTGGGACCTTAGGCCCTTGTAGATCTGGTAGCCATCCTGGATGACCGCATTCTTCTCTTACTGTGGCATTACCTGAGTAGTCCATATTTTCTCACTTCTAGACCCTACAACGGGGTCACTCTGACCACCCTGGTGGTCCCTGGCTGTCACACATGCATATGTATCCTGGTCAGCTGGCTTGGCCAATTTTTGTCTTCCTCAACACCCCCTGCCTCTATCATTATTATCCAAGTTGTGTGTTTAGTCTGAAAGATAAAATTACCACATAGTAGATATTCAACTGTTGAGTAAGTCGGGTGTTCCTCAAGCAATGAGCAGATCAAGTTCAAAAGAGACAACGCCGTACACATGGACAACAGACCAGTCACACTTACACCTGCAGCGTATTCCCATAAACCCTGATGGTGTCCTCAACAGGCCTGCAGTCTACTTACTGGTTTTGTCCAAAGTTAGGCTCTTGCTTTTGTTAATGGACTACAGTCAGCTAACACTGTCTTGGAGGAGGATGGAGGAAGGTACGTGGGTCCTCTCTTATAATTATTTCGTAAGTTCTGGATCCAAGTTACAATTTTCAAACAATAATGATGAAACAAACAAGGCAAGATATAATCAGTGCCAAAGAAGCAGCCTGAGGTAAGGGAGCCTCGGCCTCCTCTCCACACATCCCTACAGGCAGCTACTTCCAGGGAAGGGTGACTCCCACCCACCCTTTCTTTCCTACCCTCCTCCTTCGTCAGGTCTTAGCTGACAGCCCCCTGTGTTGAGATGCCTGTCTTCCAGACCACCAACACCCAGACGTCTTCTCGGGAATGTATCTGCCTTCTTTAGCACATGAATCACAATCACCAATCTCCTGTCTATTGTGTGCCTTTGCCCATTGGGATACAGATGACACGAGACAAGCCTGCGTGTATCTCTAGTACCGGGATCCACATGGATGTGAGACAGCCAGGCACCACCATGGTGGAACAAAAGGCCGGACAACAAAACAGACCTCTGGGCACAGTAGGCTTTTACCCTTTGTACCATGCAATGTGCCACTTCTTTACCCTTATGCTTTGTCAATAAACACACCATGAGGCCATGATAAAATCACGGAAATAGAATGCTTGTACAAAATAAAGCTATTGTTACTAAGAAAATAATCTAAATAAACCCTTGAGCTTCACTTGCTCCTAGCAGAGTTGAAGATCAGTAACATTGGAGGTCACATCCCCAGACAATGGGTTATTAGCTTCCCACTAGCTTTGCCGTAGATAGCACTTCTGATGTGTGGATTTTGATAACAGTTGCCTAGGATACTTCTCAGGGACCTGAAAGCCACTTTTGGCTAAAATACTGAGCCTGCAGAAGTCTGGAGGTGGCTGGGATGAAATAAAATGCTTGGCATCTCTGTCTTCATATTTATGTCCCTTTTCCCATCTTAATCTTTGGTAGCAAAAAAAAAAAAAAAATCTTTGGTAGGCCAGATTATTTTTCACATGTGGACCCTTTGGTTACCCGCTAGCACTCATGTGTACTTTTTCTTTTTCTTTCTCTTCTCTCTTTTCCTTGCTACTATTCTTGTGCTTTTCTAGCAAGCTTATCCCAAGGCCAAGATCCACAAGATAGGGATGTTTTTGCACAGGATGGCAGTGTCAGCTGGACAAAAATTCAGCAGCCTCTAAGACAAATTGACCATGACTACTCAATGGTCCAGGACTTGTCCATCTTTTGGAGTCACAGCCCTGGCCAGTGGAACCCTATGAGACTCTAGCCCACTCCAGAGAATCGTAACTGCTTGCCTCCCCCTACTAAGAGAGAAGCGTGGGCCTTCTCTCAGTCAACGTTGACTCCCAATTCAGCTCAAACTCCCTCCCCAACAAGAAAGGGTCTTGCCTGTGTATGTGCTTGTGGTATATGGCTCAGTCTCCTTTCAGTTGTCTCTGAATTGAAAGATTTCATCTGGTATTACACGAGCCATATTCCATGGAAGGGATACTTCTGAATGAATAATGAATACATTAACGAACTAATGAAGAAGCAAAATCTAAATCTAAACACCAATGCTGAGATGAAAGCATGCTCAAATCTCTTCCAACATAAAACACCATAACGAAAAGAGGTTCTTTGCCAAATACAGCACATGTATTATGATTGTGGAAAACTATTTGAAACATACCATATAGTGTCTGGAGTAGGTGACTGAGAAGCCAACAGCTCCAGAATGGGTGCAGTCAGGCAGGTCTCTCCATAAACACTAAAGATAGGGAGGACTTGACCAGGGGATAAATAAAGGCAGAAGAGGTCCCACATCTAAGGGTCTACATGGACATCTGCATTCTTAGGAGACTGGTGACCTACTGGGAACAGGGTGGCATGCATGCGGGGTCATGGTGGTGAAGGAATTATGCACAGCAGAGGAGAGGCCTGAGCTTCCACTCCCCATAACTAGCTTTCTGGGTGGTGAAATAAGATTTGCAAAGGTCAACTTTTGCATTAATAACAGTTTCCTGATTATACAGTAGGAAGCCCTGAATTCTTGCTGACTTGAAGAAAGTCTAGAAGACTGTTTAAAATTGATCAAAAAGTTGACTTTAAGGAGGAACCTGCAGTCTGCCTTGGGGGAGATCACTTTCATTGTGGCAAGGGCCATTCAGTGAGCTCTCTGATCACACAGAAGGAAGTCAAACTCCTCCTCCCCTTCCTTTGGGGAACCCTGCTGTGGGTAAAGTCATCCAACGCAAATGCATCCGACTGAATGTTAAAAAAATCTGTGCTAATTCAGTTGAAAGCCACCTCACGAAGGGCCAAGTCCTTCATAATTTCTTTTCTACCTTGTTCCCCACCTAACTGAGCCAGTACAACTGGAGAAGATATCTGGCACTTTATGAAGAAATTCTAGGAGCACAGGCTTGAAACAAAAGACTCACAGTGCCCTGGCTCCGCCTCCAGAAGCCAGCAAGGCAGAGCAGCTTTGAAGAGACCTGCTCTCACCTGTTTTACAGGACCTGTTGGCTAGACACACAGAGTTCAATTTATTTCCATAGCCTCTTTGGTTGTTCCAGAGCAGAGAGAATATGTGTCAAAAAACTAAACTAAACACCATTTTTTTAGAAGGCATTTGGCTTCGGTGGCTCTGACACTGAGGTCCATAACATGACATCACTGTCCGGGGGCCACAAGATGTTGACGCTGTCCTGGCGATCTAGCTGCGTACTACCATCTGCAGCTACGGTGTTGGTCTCCTCACCCGCTGTGCCCTGCCTGGAGTAGCACAGATGGAGCAGACCACAGTCTTCTCCAGATGCAACTGCAGAGGGGAAATGTGAGCATAAAGGAAAAGGAGGTGTCGCGTACAGGGGAGCTCCCTGCATATCTCAACTGCGAGCACTATAAAGTGCAGAGCGTGATCTGGCACCTCCCACCTGAGTAATCTACCATGCCTGATACTAAAACTACATTCTCTCCAGTAGATGAAGGTTATTGTTATCACTGACAACAGAAGATACTTCAGGAATTTTCCACTTTGATCTCAACTCTGAGCTGTTTAGATGCAGCAAAAGCAGCACAACATTGTATTTACTAACAACATAAAATTAAAAGGAACGTATGTTCCAGCTTTCAGGTTTAAGTGAATGCTGTTTTGTTTTTAATACTAGGATTGAACCCAGAACCTATGCACTGAACTATAGCCCCAGTCCCTTTCCAACACATATTTTTAAAATTTTGAGACAGGGTGTCAGTGAGTCCCTACATTGCCCAGGTTGGGCTCCAATTTACAATCTTCTTGCCTCATCCTCCTACATGACAGTGGACAGTGTTCTTTTTTACAAGTTAATTCTTTGGATAGAATATTGAGGTCACTCCCACTCTCTTCTCCATCTCATTAGTTTCGTGTATTAAATTATGCACGCGCGCGCATGCACGCACGCGCGCGCGCACACACACACACACACACACAAGTTTCTACCAGCTGCCACTCAAATGAGTCACAGTGCGAACAGAACTGGGCATGTGGGCAGGGAGCAGGGAGCAAGCTGACGCAGGGCTGCCCTGCAGGGACCCCGTCATGCTCAGCCTCCAGCAACCTCCTCCTGAGAGCCTCTGCTTTGCTGCTTCCGTTTTTTCCCTCCTTTTCATCCCTTTCCCATTAGTATCTGCCCCTCCTAAATCACAATTTAGTCAACGAACGCCTAGGAGTTAATCTGCTTAAAGCAAACTGAGATGTGAGTAACCCAAACCCCCAGGTCTCCTGGGAGCCACCGTTTTTCTGCCAAATACAAGTTTGCAAAGCTAAAATGAAGCCCTGTTTATTTTTCCTCTCTCTCATCTCTCAGCCAGTTGCTGCCCAGCACAGCGGGGAGAGGTAGTGATGGTGGTGGTGGTGAGTTTTAGAACCCAGCTGTACTGCACACAAGCCCTAACTGTACCCATGCTGGAAATGTCCTTGGAGTCCAAATTAAGGGCCAGTTCTGGATTACAGAAATGAAGCAAGATTTGCCCATCAGGAGACCACACACTCATGAAGGACACAGCCCACAGGAGCAATTCCAGTCCAGTGTGGTATATGCTAGGACATGGGCATGAGCAGACAGCCATGAGGGATTGCAAGACCTAGCCCTTGGGCTGGCCAGATAGCTTGGCGGATGAAAGCACCCACTTAGGCAGACACAGTGGCTGGGATTCAATCCCCTACTTGCTGTGCCGGTTCTGCCTCTGGGGTGTGCTGAGACACTGACTGAGACTGGGCATGGGGACTGGAGAGATAGCTCTGTGGCACAAGTGCCTGCCTGGAAAGCATAAGGTTAAGAGTTTGAACCCTGGTCCTGTAAAAAAAAAAAAAAGAGAGAGAGAGAGAGACTGGGCATGGTGGCAAGTGCCTGTAATCCCAGTGCTTGGGAAGCTAAAAACAGGAGAATCACTGAGTCTGATCCACATAATGTAACCCTGTAGACCCTGTACCAAATACACTAAAAAAAAAAAAAAAAAAAAAAAGGTACACCCTCTTCTCATAAAGACAAATCCTTTAATGTGGGATAGAAAACCACAGGGGTCCAGGGCACCTGATCAACACTCTTGACCAGTGTTTTCAGGGTTTGTTTGTTTGCTTGATTATTTTGCCTTTGGGGATTTTCTCCATGGCATTATTCTCCCAGACATTATGATGATCCTCTGTGACACAATAATGTGGGGACGCAGTGTTTTCATTACTGGAAACCCTAAGGTAGAAAAAGTATCCAGATCTTCATCTATTGCATGAGGAGAAATATGGGAACACAGTGCCTGTACATAAACAGATTGTCCCAGTGAGTTTTAGTCTGCTTCCTACTGCTATAGTGAAATATCAGAGGCTGGGTACTTTATAAAGAAAACAGGTTTGTTTAGCTCACAGTTCTAGAAGTTTAAAGGCATGCACTAATATTAATTGGCTTTGGCAAGGGTTCCCCTGACTGCATCACCTCATGGTAGATGGCATTATGTGGGGGCATGAATGAGAGGGAGGTAGGAAGCCACAGGCCATGCTTGCTTTTTATGCCACCCTGCTCTCAAGAACAGCCCGGACTCCCGTAAGAACTAATTCCTTCCAGGAGCAGTGCCCCCAAGAACCTAATCAGTTGGCACAAGATCACCTCCCAACATTGCCACACTAAGGACTAGGTGGCCAACACATGAACTCTTGGGGGACAACACACTCAGATGCTCTCTAAATCACAGCAAGTACTTGACACAAACAGGTGTTGGTTTGCTTGTTGCTGCACACCATTGCCTAGAAGGTCAGAAGCATGAACTCAGAGCCCCGTCGCTGTGGCGGAGCCTGCAGGGACCCCCGAGCTCTGGCTGCTGTGTCTCCCACAGCCCCTCTCCTGGGAGCTATCATCACCCTGGATGCAGACACAACTTTGTGCTATGGAAGAAAGCAAGGGCCGGCCTGGGGAGACACCAGCACCAGCAGGGAGGCGGGAGGCCCAGCGCGGCGCGGGTGCCAGGCGGGCAGGTACGTCCACGGCCACCTGTGCTGTGTCCACGTGCCCCGTGGGCAAAGAGCACGGCTTCATTGCAGTCATATAAGAAATGCGGCTGGGCACCAGCTCAGTATAATTGGGACATCGTTAAAGTACAGGGACCCTTGCAGAGGGTCACACCTAACTTTTTCCAATTCAAAGCACACTTGTCTATGTGATAACTTGTAAATGCAGAAAAATGAAAAGAAAAGAAGTTTTATGTTTATCTAAAATTATTATTATTATTATTATTATTATTATTATTATTATTATTATTATTTCTGATAGGGAACATTACACAGTCCAGGCTGGCTTCACATTCGAGGGGATGCTTCTGCTTCAGCCTTCTAAGAGCTGGAATTCTGGGAGTGTGCCACCACCCCCAGCTAAAAGAAAATGTAATAATTTGCCACCTAACCAGAATAGTCTTGTGTAAACATTTCTTTTTGGAAAAACAAACAAAAGATAAATATACCTTAAGGACACGGGCAAAAGTAAGTATAAAATGAAACAAAAATTTCTTTCCATCTGTCTAGAACCCCTAGTTCCTCCTTTCATATGTATTTTTCCCTAACAATAACCACATACAAACACAAACACATATATGACTTGAAATTTTTATATTAGTAATATTACACTTTTATGCAACACGAGAACATATGCCTCGCTATCTTCTAACCACATCATGAATGACATTGAGCAGGTTCTCTAACTTCACTGCACTTCAGATCGTTCAATCTGTACCATATAGGTACAAGTGAGTTAGTACATGCACCATAGTTTGGATATGAGAAGCCCCTCCCCTGGGTATATATGTTAAAAGCCTGGTTTCTAGGCCAGGGTGCTATGGGTTTTGGGGCTGGCACAGCACGTCCGGGGGTTCCCCAGCCAGCATGGTACATGTTAGTGGGGACCGAACCTGGGTCTTTGCACTTGCCAGGCAGGTGCTTAGACTGCCGAGCTACCTCTCCAGCCCATGCCATGGTGCTACTGGGAGGTAGAGCTTTTTTTTAGGTATTGCAGATCGAATCCAGAGCTTTCACATCGAGCTAAAATCTCAAGCTGTTTATTTATTTGACTATTTATATATTTTATTTATTTATTTATTTACTTACTTAGTTATTTATATTGAGCTAGGACCTTATGACAAGCATGTGCCACTATGCCCGGCACAGGCAGGGAAAACCCTAAGAGGTGTGTGACCTCATAGCAGGCAGTCGGGTCACTGGGGTACACCCTAGGAGTGATATTGGGACCCAACTTTTTCCCATCTTTCTTTTCTTTGCTTTGCTCCCATAAGTTAAATATCTTCCCCTGCCTCTATCCTTCCTTTTTTTTTTTTTTTCTTTCTTTCTGTATTTAGTGCAGAGTCTACAGGGTCTCACTACACAGATCCGACTCATAGTGATTCTCCTGTTTTCAGCCTCTCAAGCACTGGGATTACAGGCATGCCACCATGCCCAGTCTCAATCTCTATCTCAGGGCACCTGGGAGGTGGGGCTGGCACCATAAGCTGGAGATCAAACCCTGGTCACTGCACTCTGCCTAAGCAGGCTCTTTAGTCTGCTGAGGCTATCAAGCCAGCCCTGCCATCTTGATGTGCTATCTTACCACAAGCCCCAAAGCCACAGGATCAATTAATCATGGACTAACACCTCCTAAACTGGGGATGGGGAGACAGCTCAGTAGAATAAGCACTTGCCCGGCAAGCACAAGAGCCTGAGTTCAATCCTTGGTTCCACAAAAAATAACTAAATAAATAAAATAAAAGAATAAAATCTCCTAAACTGTGAGCCAATGTAAGTTTCAAGCTCAGTTTCTAAGCTCATTATCTTGGTTATTTCTTACAGTAATAAAAAGACATGAATATTTTAGAATGTAGATGGCACCCAATACTTACATAGTCATTACTAATTACCATTATACTCTTGTCCTTTTGCCATACACCCTATTTTAATACTTCCCACTGTGCCCACATAAATCATCTATGCATCACACCCTTCTCTAACGATGGGGGTTGAGGCCTTATTCATTTGCTATCATCATTACAAATAATATTAAGATAGCTTTATTTACCAATTTTTAATACTTTGGTGAAAAATCCATAGGATATTTCTTTCTTTATTTTTTTGTATTTAGGGCAGGGTCTATAGGGTCTCACTACACAGATCAGACTCATAGTGATCCTCCTGTTTTCAGCCTCCCAAGGGCTGGGATTACAGATGTGCGCCACCACACCCAGTTTCAATGGTTGTCTCAGGGTGCCCCAAGGATGGGGCTGGCACTGAAGGCCCGGGATCGAACCCCAGCTCCTGCACTTGCTTGCAGGTGCTTTAATCCGCTCAGCTATTTGGCCCACCCACAAAGGCTTCTAAGAGCAGGGAAAATGTCTGTTTCCATTTCCTTCTGGATGGCCCTGTCACCTCCATGCATGAGCACAGCAGGAGTTCAGGGAGCAGCGTGGAGTATGGGACACAACATCCTGCAGCTGGCTCTGTGCTTGATGATACCCTGGCTTCACTGTCTCCGCCTACAAGATGGAAAGGCAACCACCCCAGTTTTCTATTGCTGTAACAGAGTATACGTAAGGCTAAACCATTTAGAAAGCAGAGAGGTTTATTTTGGGTTGTTCTGGAGACTGGGAGGTCCAAGGGAACAGTCGTGGAATCCAGGGAGGGTGTGGTGAGATTGAGGAGGTGAAAGAGGACATGACAAGGCAGGCACACCCGGGAGCAGCCATACTAGAACAACCCACTGTCCCAGGAACTACTCCAGTCCCTGCGAGTGAGAACTCCCAAGAGAAGCGCATTCTTGTCTTAGCACAACCTAATCTGCTCTTATGCACCCCATCTTCAGCACGGCAATTTGAGGGTCAGAGGGAAAGCAGCACGGACCGGTCACAGCCGTGCCTGCCTTGCTTGGCCTGCGGGACAGTGCTGAGCACAGGCTACTGCACACATCGTGGGGCACCGTGAACTATAGACCGCAGCACAAACAGAAGATGTTTGGTGAATGTCAGCAAACTGGCTGCCGCTGCAAGAACACCCCTCTACGAAGGCACGGCCTCGGTCGTGCCAGGCCTTCCCCTGGCTGGAGATGCTCCCGAGGCCTCTGCCTGCCATGCCAGCATCCCAGTAGCAAATCAATCATCGTGACACAGACTAAGTTGTGGCTTCCTCCTAACTGCAGAAAAGTATCTCCTAAGCATCTACTGTTACGCCAGCTAGACAGAGTGTGCAGCCACTCTTCATTCACTCAGCAGCGTCAGGAAGGAACCCTGCAATGTATTAGTGGGGTTCCCCAGCCAACTGGTACTCATGTATATGAGAATGAAGTGCAAAACCAGATAGTTTGAAGGAAAGCACGCTGTGTATTTCTCCACTGCTTTGTAAAAGAACAGCACTGAACATGGTCCAACCTTTTCCCTTATCTCACTGCCACCAAGATGCACTCTGATTGTCGCACCGGGTCTGGAATCACAGGAACCTGTTGTACCACTCGTGACTTGGGATTTTAAGTAAATTATATAACCTCTTTGTCCTTAAGTTTTCTTATCTATAAAAAGGAACCAGAATACAGCGTTAAGGCTGGGGTCTATTCCAGTGGTAGCATGTGCGAAGCCTTGGGTTGAATCTCTTATGAAAGAAAAAGAGAGAGAGAGGACAGAAAGCAGGGAGGGAAGGAAATGAGAGGGAGAAAGCAGAAAGAGGAGCAAATGGTTAATTAGGACTGTGGCTGCAATAAGAACACAAAACCAGCAGGATCAACTTCAGCTCAGTATGTGGATTTGGAAACAACTCTTTTGTCCTGAGATATTTTTTGTTCCTATTCCTGGCTATTTTCCAAATGGTTGAATTTGTCAGCTAAGTAAGGCCCTCTTGTGCAGGCAAAAATTCCTTTTCGGCCTTGAAGGATATAACGAAGGTCCTGGCGGAACTTGTTAGGCCAACAGCCCAAGCTCAGACCTAAGCATTCTGTTCCAATCAGGGAGACTTCAGCGAGTGCCCTGGAGCAGCCCTGTAGAGACTCACATCAGAACACACACCATGGAGACAGAGGAGCCTGGGATGTAGCTCAGTGGTAGAGCACCTGCCTAGCGGGAGTCCCTGGGTTCCCCTTCCAGTAAAATATGTATGTACGTGTGCATACGTGTGCAAATGCATGTGCGAGCGCGTGTGTGTGCGCGCACACACACACACACACACATTCACACTTTTTGAGGCAAGGAAATTAGAAGCTTTCTTGATCTTCATGGATACATGGGACCTTCACCAACGGTCAGCAGAGACACATTCCCCTAACCAACCAGTTTACCCCTAAAACAAACAAACAAGATATAAAAAATGAGCTAAAACCCTAGGACAGTCCACACACACACTGAATACTCAGAAGGGGAAATGATGAACCAGATTCCAGAATCTGTGACTTGGCAGAGCTCAGAAGTGACCATCTGGCTGGCCAGGAAGGGGAGGCAAGGGCCCTCCACAGGATGTCATGCACACATGACACGTACGCTGAATGTTTGTTGTGGTGGCTTATTTGTATGGAGGTGGAGACTAGGGCAGGCTGAAGCCCCGAGCCACCTTTTTTGGTTTAGTCCTTAGGAGAACTGAAGAGATAAAATGCTTCTTTTTAAAGAGATTAGTTCATTTTCCTCAGAAGGACTGTGGAAATTTCCTCATTTGTTCTGCTCATTTGCTTCAATTGAGCTTGGTTTCTAGATCCTTATCTGTAGCACTGGACTAATTATAAACAACAGTTGCCTCCTGTGAGTACCCGGATGTATTGCCCTGCCCCATCTACCTGAAGTTAGGTAAGGCCATGTGACCTGTTCTAAAAAAAAACAATGTGAATGGAAGTGGCCTGTCGCAACTGGGCAACTTGAGGAATCAGCACACAGCACCCCATTGCCCCCAGTGGTGGTGAGGGTTCACCTGCCTCCAACCAGAAGGTAGAACAAAGATGACACAGGAAAATGTCCCCAGCCAATCCTCAACACATAGGTAGAGTAAGTGAGAATTAAAGCATCAGTATTTTGTGCCACTGAGTCTTGGGAATTGTCTATTACTCACGGCCTGACCAAGCCTGAGGGGCACACACAACTTGGCTACCAGGAAGTAGCCTTCTTCCAAATTCATAATTAACTGTAAAGGGTTCAATTCCATTAAAATAAGTAGTGTAGCCATGGAATGCAAAGTACTAGGAATTCAGCTGGTTTTTAAAGACGTGGGGATTTTTTTAACTATAAGGAGCCAACCTCCTTCCTAAAAGCTAAATTAGGAAGAACCAGAGCTATATAACCCCGTAAGTCCTCTGTGAGGGCTTATTTACCCCAATTTCTTTCCTGGGCCCTGCAAACACAGTGACAGGTGCAAAGACCAATGATTGAGACTTGCTCCAAAAGCCTGGCTACCAGGACAAGGGAAAGCCATCATTTTCATAAATTTCAGTCTCTGATGTGGAAGGATTTCTCTGTGACACTTCTGACCGACAGATGTGCTCACACTCCCAGAAGTCAGGCTGGCTTGGTCAATGAGAATCCTTTTATTCTTTTCATTTTACTTATTTTTCCTGTGTCTTAGTTACTTGTCTCTCATGAGCGAGACAGAATACCTGACAACCAAAATTAAGAAAGGAAAGGTTTCTTTAGCTCACAGTTTGTGGAGGTTTCAGTCCATAAACAGTTGGCCCCCAAGGCAGGGTAGAATGGCACAGGGGCAAAGTTCAAGGCAGCAGAAGATGGCAAGAGCAGCAAGAGTGGGGCTGGAGGGCATAAGCCTTGTCCCATTCACCCTGACCCCGTTTAATCCACAGTTGCAAAATGCAGCTCGGAACATGACTGTGAGTTGACACCCACCCCACTCAAGTTCAATCCCATTATCCTGTGCCTCTAAAGACATATTTCAGGTCATCAATTTGATATGTACATAAAGTATGAGCGTAGGCCAAAACTTATATGTATACTCCCCTACATTAAAAAATAATCCACAAAGTAAGTTTTCACTATACCAAGATACGTTCAAACAAATGTGTCTGCCACACTTGATGTAGTTTAGGAGCATCAGCTAAGCTGTGACCAACAGACTCTTCATCATTTCTACCAATTACACCCTGTGGACACAGGGGCTGTTTACTCAAATCCACTGATTCTATCATTTCAGGTCAGATTTATTGTTTTAACCATTATTATTTTTTCACTTATAAATCAGGACCAACCTATTTATTTTAGCCACCAAAATAACTATGCCATGGTCTGTTTTCTGACACTGCTAAAATTACCAGATCAGAATCAACAGTGGTGAATCAATATAATGCTCAGAAATAAATACGACGAAGGAAGCTATAAACAACCCAGTGGATGAAAGGGCCAAAGGACCTGCCTTTCTATGCAGCACCTTACTCTGAGCCTTACAGTTTACACCTACATTTCTATTTCCCAAGGTCCCAGGGCTGGTCTCTAAGAACCTTGATGTACATGTCGCAGAACCACTTGTATGTAATAGTCAATTAAATTATTAATGAAAGAACTGTACAAATAAAAGCACCGTGCTCTTTTATGCAGTAATAATTATTATCATAAGCAATACAAATTGAATAATAAGAATCATCGGGGCAGTTCAGTGATAAGCTAACAATTTCCAGCAATCAAACCAAACATCTCTACTCAAGCTGTTTAATAAAATAAATAGCAGCTGTTGACATTTTTTGTTCAGTTAAACGCACAGACATCCAGAGGCTACACTGGTGTCCCAGGTAGAAGAGCCAAGAAAGAAATGCAGTAAGAATAATACAAAAGTAGAATCAGTTCTAGTGGTGGCAATTTAGATATAACCTTATCATAAGGGTGCATGAAATTCTATGA
>PVKN010017089.1:0-17526 GCA_004027915.1 Capromys pilorides | reverse complement strand
GGCGGGGCGGGGCCGAGGGGGCGGGGCGTGAGGGGGCGAGGGGCGGGGCGGGGCCGAGGGGGCGGGGCCGGGCGGGGGAGGCGGCGGCGCGGGCCGGCGGCGGGCGGGGGCGCAGTGGGGGCCGGCCCGCGTGGGGCCGGTGCGCACTGCCTCGGACACTTGGAGCGGCGCTGCGGCCGGCGCGGGAAGCGCAGCGGGTAAGGCTCTGGGGTCCCCGCCCCGGTTTAGGGGCCCCCGGGGAACTAGTAAGACGCCGGGCAGGACGTCTGCGCCCGCGGGCGCCTGTGCCTGGTGATGCTGTCGCGAGTGGGCTCGGAGCTGAGGGCCGCTCGGGGCCGCGCGGCTGGGGCGAGGTGGGCGCGCCTCTTTGGTGAAACTTTAGCAAGTTTTTTTTCTTGGAAAGAAAAACTTCGGCTTTGGGTGCACAGAGTGCTGGGGACGGTGTAGGCGCGCTTGAGTTCTCGAGGAGTGGGCGGACACTGGCCGCACCCCGCCGTATCCCTCTAGGAGCCGAGTTTGGGGACCTGGAACGCGTTTGCGTTGGCGGCCCTGCCCAGGCTGTCCAGCACGGGTCCTCCTGCTACGCGCGGTTCTCTGCTCTGACTGGGACGCTGTTGGAACTGCAGTTTTTATTTTCTCAAAATGTTTCCAAAAGGTGCCAATTGAAAGTGACCCTCTAACGTGGTGGCGCACGCCTGTAATCCCAGCACTCGGGAGGCTAAGGCACGAGGATCACCTAGAGTTCGAGGACAGCGTGGGCTATAGAATGAGATTCAGCCAAAAAAAAAAAAAAAGCCGACCCTCTAGACAGCTGAGAAATAATCAGTGGCTCCCACCTAAAAATTCAGAACGGTGATGATGAGAGTCGCGCACATTACGGCTCTGTGTCTGTACCTGGTGCTAGGCAGTGGGTTGCAAAGCAGACGTGAGAAAATTGGAGAGTAAAAGGGGAGATTTAGTTCCCGAACAGTGAATTTGGCACAAATTCCGCCGTCTCAGCAGCTGGTTCCTGTTGGATAAGGGCGGGAGGGTGACGGGCCCCAGTGCTCTTTGTTAGTCACACATGGAGGAAGGGTGCCTTAGCATAAGGGCAGGTAACATTTCATTCTTTGTCAGTGAAAAAAAAAGGATGCTACCACCATTCCCCTGAGGGTCACTTATGTTTTAAATTACCATGTTTGCTTTTCTCGACTAGACTTTAATGCTTTAGGTTTGACTCTCAAAAAATTATGTGTTCTAGAGTGTTTCACGCGTGTAAAGAACTTAAGATGTTGCCATGACATGACGGTATATCAGTTAGCACGGGGCTTTTCTAATGTACTAAAATAGTGTCAGAACATTCTGGAAAATGGAATCCACTTTGGTCATCTCCCTGGACTATCCTGCACTCTGTCGGGCCAGTCCCTCTGCTGGGAGGACAGGCAGTGCTCACATTTTTTTTACCTTTTTTTAAGAAAAACAAGTCCACCTGTCCCACGTATTGCAGATGACTGTCCCAAGGGCTAGGACCATATAGTCAGTGTCCCTTGCAGGATAAGTGTTTAAACATTCACTGAAGAGGGGAAAGAAACCCATGC
Source organism: Capromys pilorides (assembly GCA_004027915.1). Classification (NCBI taxonomy): domain Eukaryota; kingdom Metazoa; phylum Chordata; class Mammalia; order Rodentia; family Capromyidae; genus Capromys; species Capromys pilorides. The sequence continues at coordinate 15,949 of PVKN010017089.1, read as the reverse complement.
TTGTACTGTGACCATAACACCTTATCTGTGTTTATAAAAATTTTTGTTTTTGTTTTTGCAATTTTGGTGTAATACTTATAAGGATGATTAAATAACAACAAAGTGCCGTCTCAGTTTTCATTTTCACAGTGATAGAAAGTTTTTCATCATGGTAATTAGGTTAGTACCTGTTGCTTGCTTTTTAAAAGCTATTACAGCTTCCAAAACTACTTAGTGGTTAATGTGTAGTTTCTGGACTCTTGCAGTTTTTTTTAATTTGAAAAATTAGTGATTTGTTTTAAATTTACTATTAAACTAATGATATTAAATATCAAAATCACTTAGTTTCTTTCCCACTTAGTCCACCTGGTGCCTCCATAAATTATTACTCACTTTTTCATGAAATTATCACACACACACCCCCTTAGTTTTTAAGCGAATCTTTTAGTCTGGACCATGGGCAGGGGAACAGATCAGTAAGCAAGTTGAAATTATATCTTTACCGTAGGAATTTTTCCCGACCCAAAAAATATGGAAAGCACTTTAACATGTACTTTTCCTCAGTAATGTAAATAGAATAGTAAATTTTTTCTTTTTCTTTTAGTGCCAGGACTTTGTACTTGCCAGGCATGCACTCAGGCCATTGAGCTATCTCCCTGGCCCCTAAAGTGCAAAATTATTGAGTTGGAGTTTTGTTCACTAAACAAGAGTAACTACATCTGAATTTGCTTCTCAAACTATGATTCTGGTTTATATATGAAGTCACTGAACTGTCCTTAATCTATAAATCATAGTTAGCCATTTTTATAAAAGCTAAAATGAAAACGAATGGGAACCTGTGTGCTACACATGCACATTGAAAATGGTAGAAATGGACATGTGCAGAAGACCGCAGTTCAGTTGCCTGAACAATCGCCTCTAATGACCCTGAAGCCCTGTGAGAGCGGAAGGTACCCTGCGCCCTTCTGCCCAGGGTGAAAGGTAGGAGGGTCTGCAAACTTAAGGGCTGAGGCCTGTACAACATAAGAAGAGCTCAGTATCTCTTCTGGGCCTCCATTTTCTGGTCAGTAAGTAAGGAAGACAAACTGGAAACTTCTGAATTTCTTTCGGTGTTACAAAGCTATGATTCTGTGTTTCTTATACAAGTAATAAATAAAATTTCCAGTGAAGTCATGTGAGATAATACAGGGAAGTTACCATATAACTAGATTTATGAGATCAGTTCTTGAAATACTATTCAGAGTGCCTAACTCATGTTTTAGATGTAGCCTATTCACCACTAGTATGCTAAAGCACCCCTGTAATTTTCTTTTTTGCTGTTTACCTTTGCCCTAAGCCACCCCTGAGAAAGTAGGATACTGGTAAATTCCATTTCACATTATGAGTAGTGACTTTCCTTTTCATTTTATAGTTTTTAAAACCTGGAGGACTAATATTGAAATAAGTAGGCTAACACCAACATCACTAAATGTCTAAATAAGGTGATCAAGTAAGTTAACAATTCTAGTAGGATTCATAGGTCTTGAACACAAGACTTTAAAGATTTGTAATGCCGTTGAATGGAGAAGAAACTGGAAGGCCCAGCGGGGTGGTGAAGTGAGGGTGTCTGCAGTGCCAGGGAAGCCCCGGTGGCAGAGATGGCTGTGATGCTAGCTGCACTCACTGGGAACTGTCCCTATCTTCTGTCAATCAAACTGAAGCTGAAACAGCTGCTACTTCTCTAGCTTAATGTGAGAGCTCTAATTGTGGAACCAACTTAGAACTCATTCCATAGAGAATATTTTATTCAAGGATTTCAAAAAGAAGACTGCGGGAGGGGGGCTTTAAAGTTAGCTCAGTGCTTTAAGCGCTTGCTCCAGCAATCCCAGTCACACACGGGATGGCAGTTTGATCCCCACACCCACCCTTAAGGCAGCCTGAGCCATGGTGTGGGGGGATCCTTCTTGAAAAGAAAGACTGGATAAAAAGTTAGGTATACAGTGGTACCTCAGTTCATAAGCTTAATTTGTTGTACAATTTTGGAAAAGATGGCCTTGTTTGTGCCAATGTGGGAAAGGCGGCCATCCTGTGTTTGTCACCCAATGTAGAGTTTGCAAACAGAAACAAAATTTTGCCAAACACTTTTGTTGCAAACCAGATTCTTTACCAACAAAGGTATTTGTGAACCAAGGTACCACTGTACTGTTCATTTTACCCTTCTCAAATATAAAATATTGAAGGCCTTTTTAAAAAAAAAAAATTTGTTTAAATTACTTCCAAATGTGTAATCCCAGCACTTGGGAGGCTGAAAACAGGAAGATCACTACGAGTTCAATTTGTGTAGTGAGACCCCGTAGACCCTGTACTAAATATGTAAATAAATAAATAAATAAATAACTTCCAAATGAAAATAAGCTTCCACTGCAACTGGTCCCGATGGTTTGTGCCTTAGAGGCCCAAGCTACCAGGAGGCCAGCCCAAGGAACACAGCAAGACCGTCTCATAAACAAAGATCAGCTCCCCCTAGCTTTAAGTCGCAACAGGTCAAAAAAAGGAAAAACATTTCTTTGACTAAGGAATTTCAAGCGTTGGCCATATTTACCTGAAGTAGCCAAATGAAGACTGAGGAGCATTGGACTTCTGGGGACTCACAGTAATTAAAATCCACACATGTGAGAAGGAGCAAGAGGGGGGTGGTGAGGCACAGATAGTGCACACTGCTTTTCTGCTTATTCTTAGTTCCTAAATAATATAGGTAAACTAAAAGTATAATTTAAAAGCAATTTTGTGGTTTTGAAAATATAGTCCCTCGCAATAAAAACATGTAAGCCAACAATACTTTAAAACAGAAGTTGAAAATTAATGTTTTATAATTTCACAAGATTGTTTGATCCTACATAAAAGTAATGTTTCTTGTCAGAGAATTAAATTATTAAAGAGTTAAATAATAGAACATGTAGTCTTTAGTTTAAAATAGGAATAGAAACTCCTAAACGATATAATAATAAATAATTGCACACTAAGGTTACAAATGTTCTTAAATTGAGGGGCCAGGAAATAACTCAGCAGAATAAGTGCATGCCTGGCAAGCGCAAGGGCCTGAGTTCAATCCCTGGTCCTGCAAAAAAAAGAATGTTCTTCAATTATATTTTATAGTGATATTGGCAATTACTGAAACTGACATCTGTCTTAAAGGAATTTTTGTGTACTTACTTTAAACACCATGGATACAGCATGCATGTTGAGACATCAGAGGAAAGGAAAGCAAACTCTGGGCAACTCCCTACCCAGACTCCCAAGGGCTGAGATTAGAGGCATACACCACCACCACCAGACCTGGCTTAATCATTGTTTAGAAAATAAAACCAACACAAAATCCATAGCAAACAAAAGCTGGGAGTAAACTTCCTTAGCCTGATAAAAATTAAAATGTGATGCTGAATACTAAAACTCTAGGAGTACGCATATTAAAGTCAGAAGCAAAATGCCACCATACTATATTATTCTAAAAGTCCTGGCTGACCTAAAAAGACAAAAAAAAAAAAAATTGCAAGAATAGAATGAGGGAAGAAAGAGATAAATTTATGTTTAATAGCGGACAATAGGATTGTGTGTCTATGTAGAAAATCCAGAGGAATCTCCTACTAGGACTATGTTTCTAAACACCAAGTCAGTATATAAAAATAATGTCTGGGCTAGGGGTGTGGCTCAGTGGTAAAGCATTTGCCTAGCATGCGCAAGGCTCTGGGCTGATCTCTAGCACAAAAATAATGTTCTTCAGTACCAATAATAACCAATCAAGAAATCTGGAAAGCTATTTAGAACAACTCTGAGGCACCTAGGAATAACCCTGACAAAAGATGTGAGTGTGAAGACCAGAAAACAGCTGCAGGGGGAGGGAGGAGATCTGCAGGAGGAGAGAACAGTGCGGGTTGGTGGGAAAGCTAAATCTAAAAGAGGTAAATCTGATTCATCTATGAATTTAATGAATTCTAAATTATAGCTCAAACTTCTGTGGAACTTACCAAGCTCTACCCAGAGTTCATACAGGAGAAATAAAAAGCCTTAAGTCATTGAGACAAGTTTGGGACTTGTCCTGCCAGACATCAAGTATAGCCATACCTCAGTGTCCACTGGGAGCTGGCTCCAGGATCCCATGTGGATATGAATTCCAAGGATGTTCAAGTAACTTCTGTTGTAGTATCTACATGGAACTTACACACAGTCTTCTCTATACTTTGTTTAGACACAGGGTAGAGGCATGTGTCATGATGTCCAGTCTCCCACTGCGTATTTTAAATCACCTTTCAATAATAACTAGTAACTAATACTATGCAAGTGCTGTGGAAATAGTCCTTACACTATATACATTTGTCAATCATGATAAAAATGTATTCTGTATAGATGTAAAAAGTGGGCATTTGGATTATCTCCAAGATCTACCTATTACAAATTATGCTGCTATAAACATGAGTACACATCACTGTGGTATGATGTTTTTAATTCTTCTGGGAAGATACCCAGAAGGAGAATAGCTGGGTCAAATGGGACTTCTAATCCTAGTTTTTTGAGGAATCTCCACATTGATTTCCACAGTGACGGCACTAGTCCACACCCCCATCAATAATAGAGAAGGGCTTCTTTTCCCCATAGGTCCTCCAGCATTTGTGATCGGTTGTTTTCTTGATAATAGCCTTTTTTTTCTGGAGTGAGATGGAATCTCAGTGTTTTAACTTGCATCTCTCGAATGACCAGTGACATTGAATATTTGTTTCTTACCTATGTTTGTTGTTTATATTTCCTCACTTGAGAAATATGCATTCATCTCAGATGCCCATTTTTGGATTGGGGCTTTAAATTTGGGAGGTCTGATCTTTTTGAGTGCTTTATATGTTGTTGATAGTAATCCTTTGTCTGAGAAACAGCAGACAAACATTTTTTCCCACCTTGTGGGTTGTTACTTCACTCTGTTGATGGTTTCTCTTGCTATGCAAAAGCTTTTTAGTAAGATGAGATCCCAGTTGTTGATTCTTTGTGAATTCCTATGTGATAGTGGTTTTATTCATAAAGTATTCATAAAGTCTTTGCCTATACCAATGTCTTCAAGAGTTTTATCTATTCTATGTTCCAGCCGATTTAATATTTCTGTTTTAATGTTTAGATCTTTGATCTATTTTGAATTTAGTTTAATGCATAGTGAAAGATAAGGAGTTCAGTGTTAATCTTCAGCATGTGCAGAGCCTTTTTTGTTCCAGAGAGTATCCTTCTAGTGAATGTATTTGATACCTTTGTCAAAGATAAGGTGCCTGCTTATGTCTGGTGTTGTTTCTGCGTCTTCTAATTTATCCCATTGATCCTTAGGTCTGTTTTTCTGTTAGTACCATGCTGTCTTTATCACAGTAGCTTTATAGTATAATTTCAAGTCAGGGATTGTGATGCCTCCTGACTTGCCTTTGTTGCCCAGAATTGCTTTTGCTGTTGTATTCATTCTGATTCCAAGTGAATTTTAGGATTGTTTTTTCTAATTCTGTGAGATATGCTGTAGAAACTTCAATCGGAATTACATTAAATCTGTATAACAGCTTTGGAAGTATGGTTGTTTTCACTAGAGTGATTTTTCCTACATAAGAGCAAGAGACACCTTCCATTTTCTGTTATCCACTTCATTCTCCTTTTTCAGAGTACTATAGTTTTCAATGTGGAGATCTTTTGCATTCCTCATTAAATTGACTCCTAGGTGTTTCTTTTCTTCTTTTCTTTTGTTTTTTTTTTCTTCTTTCTTTTTTTAATGCTATTGTAAAAGGTGCCATTTCCCTAATTTTTCTCTCAGTGAGTTTGTTATTCATGTACAGGAAGGCTGTTGATTTTTAAATAACTTTGTACCCAGCTGTACTACTGAATTTGTTTATTAAATCTAGCAGTTTTTTAGTGGTGTTTTACTGCAAAGAGTCTTGACAGCACTTGGCAGAAGTTTTCTTGCCACACCTGCCCTCCCCTTTCCTCCAGTCCCTAGCCTCCCTTCCTGCCCTGCACTGTCACCCTCTGAGGTCCCCAACCTGCAGGCCCAGGTCCCTGGGCCTGCCTTCTTCGCCCTCCATCATTCTCCTTCCTGTAAGCTCCAGATTGGTTGAGTGAGGTTCCTCACCATGGCCTGAGCATCTTTCCACTCACAGCTTGTACCTTGCCCCATGAACCTGTTGACCCCACATGGATTTTAGAAGTTTCAGGAGCTACCTGACTGTGTGCTAGGCCAGGAGGATTGTTTGAACCCAGAAGTTCAAGGCCTCCCTGGGCAACATAAGATATCATTCTTAAGAACAGAGCCAGGCACAGTGGTGCATGTCTTCAACCCTAGCTATTCAAGAAGTCAACTAGGAGGACTGCAAATTCAAATCCTGTCTGGGCAACTTAACATGAGACTCTCAGAATAAAAAAGGGCTGAGGTGTTGCCCAACTCCTCAGGTTTGATCCCACTACCACAAACAAATAAACAAGCAAAGGTAAATGAAGTTTCTGAACTAACTTTGCTAAACTGAAAACTGACGAAAAATAACATGTAAAAAAGATTAAAAAGTAATTTTCAAAACTATTTATTTATTTATTTATTTATTTATTTATTTATTTTTGGCAGTACCAGGGATTGAACTCAGGACCCTGTGCTAGCCAGACAGGCTCTTATTCTACTGAGCCATGTCCCCGGCCCTAAAAAGTAATTTTTCACAGCACAGATTACAAGAACATAAAAAAATCTGATAGTGATAACATCCGTGGGGAATCTCCTCCAACTTCTCTTAAGCCCAGAGCACCCCTGTGCCCACATCTCCAGCACCTCCTGGTCCTGTCCCCACCCTGCCAGCCTCAGGACAGTCCAGGCCACACCTGCCCACTCCCAAGTCAGAGGTCCTTCTCCTTCTCTTTCTCTTTCTGTGCTGGATTCTCCATGAAGTCTATTGTAAGGCCTTTGTTCTTTGCGCTTCACCAAAGTCCCCAAGACCCCCAGACGAAGGTCCAGCTCCACACAGACCTCCTAGGGCTTCCTGCATTCTGAGAAGTGTATCACTGGTTCATTCTGTCACTGAGAAAAAAGTTACAGAGTGTATCACTTAGGAAGACTCCCTGGGTGGCTCTGGATGGCCCAGTCTCATAGCTCTCCCTCATGTCCATGGCCCTCATTGATGCAAACATTGTTTTTGCAGCCATGGCTGTATTTAAAAAACACTCTTCACATTCCACACATATTTTATGGTTCAGTGTCCATACAGCTTCCTCTAATGGGTGTCCTCTGCCTCTTCCACCATGACTTTAACTCAGAGTGTCCTGGGCCTTGTCTGTTCTGCCACTCTCCAATCAGCTCTCTGTCCCTTTCCCTTTCCTTTAAACAGCTTATGATTTTCCCAGTCACCTGGCTTAGAGATGTAGACTCATTTTTCATCCTTAGCTCTTATTCTTTGTCAGACACCACATTTGGCCCTATTTTTGTCTTTAGGATGTGTCTATTTTCTGTCCTTCGTTTTGTCCATCGCCCAACTATCATCCCAAGAAACTCCTGGTATTCCCTCCAAGACCACCTCACTTCTCCTATGTCCCCAAGGCTACCAGGGGCCCACCTTCTTGAATACCTCCTACCTCTCCTGCTCAGCCATTTGAGCCCTGCGTGCCTCTCCCTGTGCACCCCCCTGTGCACCCATACTTACTGATGGTGCTGTGCATGCAGGAGGCCCGGGTCTAGTTCTGTGCAGGAGCAGCCTTTGGGAATCATGCTTTCTCACAGGAGCCCCATACCCAAAGGCCACTCCTACCCCATGTCCAGGCATTTGCCCAATGTTCACATTGCCACAAATAGCATTGATTGATTGATTGCTTGATTTGGTACAGGATCTTGCTGTGCGGCTCATACTCATAGTGATCCTCCCCTCTCAGCCTCCCCAGTGCTGAGATTACAGGCATGTGCCACCACACCTGGTTTCAATAGCCAGCCCTTCATGCCCAGGGTTCTGGGGCTGGCATGGCATGAGGTAACGGGGATTGAACCCAGGCAAGCACTTAGACCACTGAGTTATCTCTCTAACAGCACAAATAGGTTTTAAAAGAAAAGCTATATTTTAAACTTCTGCAAAGGCCAGCCGACCCTGTGGCTCAGCACTGAGTCCAGGTGTTGCAAAGTGAATCTAGCCACTGGTTGCTCTGTAAAACTGCTGTGGGGAGGAAAACAGAAGAATAGCACGTCCACTCTGAAACCTAGCATCTGTTTATTACTCAGTAATGTGAGATCAAAATTTTCATGGAGAGAAAAACAAAAAAATCATTGCCATTTCAGGGAAATAACATACTACGTCCAAGTGATAGAGAACCCCACTACCAAGTCTTTAAGTCATAATAGCCATGCCTCTCCACAAGGTGGACACATCCTGAGAAGGGCATAAGTCATAATTTCAGGTTGCATAGACCCCAGTAGTTTTTGTTCATGTGTTTGTTTGTGACAGGGTATCATCATGGAGTTCAGCCTGGCCTTGAGCACACTGCTGAGCTCAGGCTAGCCTCAAATTGCAGCAATCTGCCTGCCTCAGCCTCCTGAGCGCTGGGATTACAGGTGTGCCCACCATACTTGGTTAAACGTGTCTGATCACTTTTAATTCTAAGCAGCGTAGTCTCGCGGGACCATCACACAGCCAGAATGTGACCAGGTATGGTCATCCAATGCAGGACTGCATTTCAGAAGTGCATGGTAAGGCAGGGGCCAGTTTACACAGTGAGCTATAGGCATGGCCACTCCTGACAAACAAGCCTGAGCTGTCCTCTCTGTAACTCCATTTAGCATTGCTATAGAGAAGGACCTGAGCACACTACTTAGGAAAAACAAAGTTTATGGTGGGAGGGGGAGGGAGGCTCCGGAGCATGGTGCTGACATCTCCTCAGCTCTAGTGAGGGCTCCCTCCGTCAGAAAGCAAGAGCACCTGTGGCACCCAGCCCCATCCACAGCCACCCCAGCAACCCACCCTGTCCTCAGAAGCCACCAGCTCCTGACACTGAGGTCCCAGTTCCAAACGGGCACCTTCAACAGTGAGGCACATGTGGAGCATGGCAGGAGTGAGGCATCCTCCACCCATGTGCTCACACAGATGCACACACACACCCGCCGCCTCCTCACTCTGGACCTCCGCTCCCCACAGCTTGTGTGTTCTCCCTTCCTAGCAGTGTCTTGCTGGGCCCGGGATCCTCACAGCTCTGCCTTTGAGCTCTCTGTCTGTGGATATGCACTAACAGTGATGTTGATGGAAAGCCTCCAAGAACTCTTCAGACCCGCTAGGACTGCCTGAAGTCTGACAGCTAGAAGGGAGGCAGAGGCCATGTCTGCTTAGGAGGTGTGTCTCTGGGTCTGACCCGAGGCAGATGTTCAGGTTCCTGAGCAGATAGTCCTCTGATAAGGTGTTTCACACATTCTTACACACATTCAACAAGCCAACCCAGCCCTAGGGCCTTAGAGTCAGCTGTGTAAACTTTCTCAGCATTGCAGACAGGAGGATGGAATGCATGTTAAGCCCTGTGTCATCAGCCACAGCCACTGTTGGGGCTGATGATGCACCTCAATGACCCCAGGACCATTATCTTCCACCATTGGGCTAATCCTGCACAATGTATTGTGTGTATCTTTTGTGTGCTTGGTGCAGACACAATTAAAGGGAGGAAAAGAGTAGAAACCATAACAAACAATGAGAGGGCAATCAGCTGAGTTTTTCAAACACTGGAACTTGAAAACATAAACGTCATAGTCATGAATCTTTTGTAGTGTTATATCGCCATAGAATACACAGAGATATATAAAGTAAGAATCTCCCACTCTCAGAAACCCCACTGGTAATATTTCAGTATTCTCCTCTTTGTGTGTGCAAGTGTGAGTATGTATAGAAGTGCTGGTACCGGACCATAAAATTCACCATCACAGCATGATTTCTTCATGTCACTGCTGTGCTTACAATTATACTTAATATGCTAATATATATCTGGGGATGCAGTGAGTATTGGCCTAACATGTGCAAGACCTTAGGCTGAAAGCCCTGTGCCAAAGGATGTGGGGGGGGGGGCACGACAGGAGTTACTTTGTCTATGAGCAATATGATATCTAATTTGAGCAAATACCGCGTTTCCTTAGAACATAAAAAAGTCTGGAAGTGGCTGGCTATCTCAGTTACTCACCTCTTGTTGCTGGGACAAATACCCAACACCCAAATTGAAGGAAGGAAAAGTTTATTCAGCTCACAGTTATTGGAGGTTTCAGGCCATACTCGGCCGACTCCAAGGCAGACTGGCACATGGCAGAGAGCAGTTCATGATGGCAGAACAGTTGCAACAGAGGCAACTGACCAACCAGGGCAACAGAGGGTAATAGAGAAAAGAGTAACTGAGACAGAATTTGGTACTACAAGAGTGGGGCCATTGCTGTAACTAACCTAACCATGTGGATCATGAGTTTTTGGAAATGGCTTATGCGAAGCAATAGCAAAGGTTTGAAGATGTTACCTACTTGCAAAGAGCTGGATAAACTTCAGCTGTACAGTAGGGAAGATTCTAGTCAGAGCTCAGGTCAGAAGACAACTGGGAAGCCTGTGTATAAAGAATGGCTCATGGGCACAGATAGCAAAGATTTGGGGAGGTTATCTACTTGCGAAGAGCTGGAAAAGCTTCGGCTGTTCTGTAGGGGAAATTCTGGTCAGAACTCAGACCAGAAGACTGACAGAAGGCCTGCCTGTAAAGACCAGGTTGGGGAGCTTTCTGTTGGAAAGAAGGACTGCATTGGTTGTTGGACTCCGGATGATTTGTGCTATGGCTTGGCTGATTGTCTGAATTTGGCTCATGCCCAGACTTTGCCTAAGACTGAAATTAAGTATGGTAGACTGGTTAATCTTTCAAAAGATATTTCAAAGCAGCAAACTATTGGGATGGTGGCATGGTTGTTATTAGGGGCAGTTAGCTAGATTCATGTTGAAAATCAAGAGCAAAGAGCCAAGCATGATGATTTAAAATGTTGTGAGTTTGGCCAGGAAAGAAGTTCTGGTAAAGCTGTGGACTGCAAAGATAGAGCTGAAAGGATCTCCATTGCTGAGAAGGAACCAGAGAATTGAAAAGATGGCCTGAGGGCATCACAGGAGGTGGCACCTCTCCAGCCTTTGCAGTCTTTGCAGCCTCTGAATTATAAGGGAGAAAAACTTTGCCTTGAGAAGAAAGCCACAGATTCCCAAGTTTCAGAATGGCGGCAGAGGCCAAACCAGGTTCCAAAATGGCCATGGAGAATTTGTTCCTTGGAATAAAGGTCAGAGTGTTCATCAATCCAGGCACTTGTCCCCTACAACCAAGAGAGAAGGAAGCCTGGCTACTTCTCCAGCTGGCAGGAGACCTTGGCATCATCCACTTGGCATTGGTTTTAGGCACATTCAGAAATTAGGCGTTCTGTGGTTAAGAAGGCTTCCACCTCGATTTCAGAAGAAGGTCTGGGAGGCTAGGCATTGTGCCCCTGAGAGGGCAGTGTGAATCAGAGAGTGAGAAGTCAATTTAGTGGAAATCCCAGAAGTTTGGAAAGGCCAGAAATGTGGACCATCTAAGAGAAACTGCAAAGAGGAAGCAAAGCCAGCCTAAGAGAAAAGCCATGGGAACTACCAAGAGTGCCATAGGGGCAGAGCTGCATGAAGCTCACAACTCAGTGCAGACTCCTTTGGATGTTCCAGTTGGAACTGCAAGATTTAATGTTTGTCCTGCTGGATTTTGGACTTGTGTTGGTACCACTGTTTTGTATTCCCCTGTAGTTTGCAACTTTTAGAATGGTAATGTTTATCTTGTGCCTTTGAATATTGGTTGTGTTTAACTTTTCTTTTGGACAGGAGCTCACAGTTAAAAGGAGCTCACAGTTTGCCTTGGATTTTGGAGGAGACTTGGGACTTGCACTTTTCAGCAATGCTGAAAGTGCTGGGACTTTGACAACCCTTTGAGATGGACTAAAATGTCTTTTGCACAAAGGGTTGTGCATGAGACTTTGGGGGTCCAGGGGCAGAATGTTATGGTTTGTGTCTAGTTGTCCCTCCAAAGCCTCATGCAGTCATGGGGCGGGGACTTCTAGAGTTTGAGACTAACTCATGATCCACTGGGATTATGTGTCTTAGTACTGCTGAGATTATGGCTCTTAATACTTCTGGGATTATGGTTGTGGTCCGAGGCAGAGAGCTGGAATGTATGTGAGAGACAGAGAAACAGACTGTTGTTCTCTGTTGTCCTGGTTGGTTGGTTACCTCTGTTGCCATTTGTTGTTGTTCTGCCACCATGAACTGGATGCTCTCTGCCCTGTTCCACTCAGCCTTGGAGCCAGCCAAATATGGACTGAAACCTCCAGTAACTATGAGCTGAATAAACCTTTCCTTCCTTCATTTTGGGTGTCAGGTATTTGTCCCAGCAACGAGGAGAGTAACAAAGACACTGGCTGACAGGGTGGATCCAGTGAGTCTCGGGTCACGTGGTACCCGGGTCTCATGACTTCCTTTGCGCTTACCAGCTCTTGCTTGTAAGGTGGCTGTCTATGTATCTCTGCATAAGATGAAAGCAGGAAGAGGCAGCAGAAGTAGCATGTGCCTTTTTTTTTTTTTTTTTTTAAAAAAAAAAGGAAAACCAGAGTTTTGCCAGAGTCAGCAGAATTCTTACACCCCACTGTATAGAACTGCCTTGGGAGGGTTCCAGGGGATTGAATCCAGGGACTTTCCACTAAGCCCTTTCTTAAATTACTTTTTATTTTGAGGTAGCATTTCACTAATTTGCTAAGTTACCCAGGCCGAACTTGAACTTGTGATCCTCCTGCCTTAGCCTCCCAGACTGCTGGGGTTACAGGGTTATGCCAGCAGGCCCAGCTATCACCACCTTTTATACTTATGCCCAGCTAAAGAGGATAGGAAGCAAACATTTCTCTTTCCAGTCACCGCAGAAGATGACAAGGGAGAGAGTGCTGTGAGCTGAGCTGGCCAGACTGGAGTCTCCTGCAGCAGCCAGTGTGCTTTCACTGAGGTTCCTTAGTGGAATTTCTCTTGCCAGTTGTTCCTTCATTTGTTTGCTGTCTTTCTTTTTCATTAGTAGATAATGTTGCATTCTTGCTTGGAGTCAGTGCAGGCACACAGCACATCTTAATTCCTTTTCATCCCCTCCCACTCACTTCTCTGCCCACCTCCATCTCTTGGTTTCTTTCCCTTTTGCAGAAGATCCAGCTCCCTGTATCCTGTGATCTTTCTTTTATTTTGCCCTGTATATGTTGGGTTTCTCATATGAGGGAAACCGTGTGACATTGAAGCTTGTGTGTCTGCTTTATTTCACTTGACATTAGTGTCTCAAAGTGCATGCATTTTCCTTTAAATGACTCAGGTTTACCCTTTATGGTACAGTAGTACTCCACTGTGCATAAACACATTTGTCTATTCCTCCGTTGGTGGTCATATGGCCCACTGTCCAGCTGTGGCTGTTATGAACTGTGCTGCTGTAATCATGGGTATGCATACACCTCTGTAATGTGATGTCTTTAACTCTTTCAGGAAGATACTTAGAAGGGAAACCCAGCCATTCCTTCTTATAAGTGATGTTACAGTAAGCCACGTGCAAACATTCCTCCATATCTCTGTTTATTTTTTTAGTGTATTGTCCTAGAATTAGAATTCAAGGTCAAAATCGCTGTCACTCTTACATCTCTCGTGTGTCCTGAATTCTTTTCCAGAAAAACTTTACCTTGTGCTCTGGTTCATGTGGTGCTGTGGCACTGGGGCGCCCACACGGGAGAGGCTTGTGCTCATCCTTGTCCGGGCTGAGGAACCCCAGGGAGATACAGGGCACAGAGACACAGTATTAGATGGCAACATGGCCTCCATCTCAAGGGTGGCGCCAAGTCCTAGTATGGTTCAGAGTTGAGGATTCTGAGCACCTGGCCTGGTGCCCTGGAGAAAGCTGAGCAACAGAGGAGTAAGAAGACAGCAGCCAGGTTCCAGCCAAATAAGCACTGTGTTCCCTACAGGTGACATAGGATAGGACAGGTTCTTGCTGTGAGGTTGCCCTGAGGGTTGTGGAGCATTTTGGCTTCCAGGGTCCACAAGAAAACACTGGAGCACTGTCCTGTCTCGCTGTGTGCAGCCAGCCTATGCAGAGCATGACCCCCTCTGGGTTCTAACAGCCCTCAAGTGGCTCCTGGTGAGCAAGCATGCAGCAGGGTGGCCACAACCTGCACATCAGGTTGTGACCAAGGAAGGGCCTCTCCTCAGGCACGAGTCTGGATGCACAGCCCTGTGCTGCTTGCAGCCGACCTAGGGAGGGCACAGTTCCCTCTGTGCAGGGTGGTCCCACGGCACTCAGGCAGCCTCCCAGCACAGCACAGAGCTTAGCCGGTCGGCATGGGGAGGACAGGGAAACTCCCAAAGCAGCCAGGAACGCACATGCGGCCTGGAGGAGCACACTCGAGACAGCCAGGGTGGCCTGTACCGGCCACCCCTGAGGAGAAGGGGAAGAGAAGGCAGCTCAGCAGGCCAGAGAAACAGCAGATGTAAAGGAATCATGGCATTCCTTTACAACATCACCCCTCATGTGTAGTAATTAACTTTCTCATATGAAGTGTCCTATCTCCTGAGAGCGTGCAAAAAGATGCTAGTCACAACATGGACCAAAAAAGATGGTAGACTATGTAGAGTTCAGTTTCCCTAATTGAAAACAAGCAAAAACTTGAAAGCATATTTCTAAAAAGAATTAACACTGATCTATTTGTTTAGATCACTGAAAAAGTTTTATTTACCTGTGAGCCTGTCCATAAAAATTAATAAACATGGTAAAATTTAAAGTTTACACTTACAGTAACTAGAGTCCATGTGGCTTCCGGAGACCCAGACATATACTCACAGCTTTGAAGAATGGCAGCAAGGACCTGGAGCCTTCTCCACTGGCTCACAGTGCCTGGCCCACTTGAGCAACAGCAACATGGGGACACCTTCTCATCCCTTCCTCCCCCCTATCTACAGAGCACTGCCACCTCCTCAGAAAGGGCCCCTATTTCACCTCCTTGCATCAGTATATGACCATGAAATTTGTCATCCCCTATGTAGGGCTTGAGAGAAGCCACTCCTGCCCAGCAACATGGCCTGTAGCCAGTGCTGTCCCTGGATTAGGCCTCCTCAGCTGTGGTGCCCTGTGCACCTTGCCTAGTACCTGCCATGGTCTGACAGCCTGTCTCACTCTGTCTTTGGCAGTGCTTACTAACATCCTGGCTGCAGCTGGTCTGTATTTGCCAGCACCTGCCCCTGCAGAGCCCACACTGCCAGCATGAAGCCCAAGTTAGGGCACGATGACCAGAGCCAAGTAGGCCCAAGCACCTTGGCAGGTACACAGGTCCTGCTAAACCTTGCCTGCCTACATACCCAGTGGGCTCTGCCTGGTCAGACAGGCAGGTGCCTAAGACACTGGGGAAGCCTTGGGAAAGGTCTCAGTTTGCTACTGTCAGTCAGCCCTTTATATGTTCAGAGTCAACCAAGGATCAAAAATATTGAGAAAAAAAATGTCTGGACAGAGCATTACAGACTTTTTCTTATCATTTCCTAATCAGCACAGTATTAACTATTTACATGGCACATACACTGTACTAGACATTGTATGTTACCTGGAAATGTTTTATAGTATACAGAGGGGTGTGCATGTGTCCTGTACAAATACTGGAACCTTTCTATGTAAGGGCTTTGAGTATCTACAGATTTTGGTAGCCTAGGAGTCCTGGGACCCATTGCCTTTCAGTGCTGAGGGACAACTATTTAACACCTCTCTCATCCTCCTACTAAATCTTTTTTTAACAAAGAGCTTATGTTTAGAACTTTTGTCAAACATTATCCAGTGAAATGTAACAGCTTTGTTTTCATCTGAAAACTGCCATGTATGGTACCAGTGTTTATTTTCTCTTTTTATAGTAGTGATGTAGCATTTCCTAATTAGCTATGAA
>PVKN010017088.1:0-17525 GCA_004027915.1 Capromys pilorides | reverse complement strand
TATCTTTTCCCTTCCTTATTTCTTTTATCCTTTCTTTCATCCCAGCTGTTCCTTCCCTTTCGACAGATTTGTTCCCTTTCACAGTATCTATTGTACCTTTCAGATTTTATTTACTCGTTTAGGTCCTTAAACTAGGGAGACAAGATGATGTTTGCATTTGAGGGTTTGATTTACTATACCCTAAGAGTATGGTCTCTAGTTGTATCCATTTACCTATAAAAGCTTTGAGTTTACCTTTTTTTATAGCAGAGTAATATTCCATCGTGTACAAATACTACATCTTTTTATCTATTTTTATTGATACAAGTTTGCAGTTCAAAATGATTGGATTCATCACGGGGAGTTGGTACATGCACATAACAAATCTTAATTCTTTTGATTTCCCCCTCTCCTACCAAGATATTAAATCCTAGGCTTCATGCTCCCTAGGTAGATGCTTAATCCATGAGCTATAGCCCTGGATTACTTTTTTTTTGTGGGGGAGGAATGCTGGGGATTGAACTCATGACCTTGAACTTGCCAGGCAGGTGCTTGTGCCACTGAGCTCTCTCTCCAGCCCCTTACTTTTTGATTTGAGACAGATTCTCATTAAATTAAGTCCCCAACTGGCCTTGAGTTTGCAGTCCTCCTGCGTCAACCTCCCAAGGAGCTGGGGTCACAAGGATGTACCTCGGGACATGGCTGGCTCCCCCTCTCTCCTATCACCCGCCTGCTCCTCCTTGGCCTCGCCTACAGCAGTCTTGGAGCTGGCCTCCAGGCCTCCAGCTCTCCTGGCCTTCTCTGAGCTCTCCCTCATCTCTTTTCTTCTCTGTAGTCAGGAAATTGTTTTTCTCTATCACGGTCTGGTTACGTCGTGGCCTTCAAGCTCTGCGCATCTCCTGGGAGCAATTCCGAGCCAGCAGTAGCCTGAGAGGCCGAGGTGACCACTGGGCTCCCGGGACTTGCAGGTTCCCTGGCTGTGAGGATTGGCCGCATGCTGGTCCTGCCTGGCCTGGATCCATCACCAGGGGCCTTTCCTTCCTCTCCAGCCCCCTGACCCTACCCTACGCTCTGCATGTCGCTGTCAGAGCAGCTGCCAGCTGTGCAATTCCCCCCGGGTGGCCACCAGGACCTCGTGTAGAACAGTGGGCGTCAGGAGGCAGCGCACGGGCTGCTGAGCTCACGTCTCACGCCCAGCGCTTTGCGCGGGGGCTGCTCAGAAGCTGAGCCGCCAGTGTCACAGGCTCAGTCACTAGCAGCTGGGTAGGGTGGGAGGGGCGTGGGAGGCTTGAGCGGGGCGCCCACAGGGTGTGGGGTTTCCAGCTTGCGTGGATTTGAGAAGTGCGGCAGGGAGAGAGCACTTGGTGGGTCAGTGCGTTGCGCTGAGGAGCCTGCGCGAGCTCGGTGGTGGGCGCTGGAGGGGCAGCCCCTTCCCCCCCTTTAGCTGCCCTGTGTCCCCCAGACTCGGTGTCCGGCACCCAGCCTGCTCTGAGGCTAGAGGAGCGCGAGGGCAGCACTCTGGCCATTGGCAGGAACTGCTCGCCCTTCTGGAGTTCCTAACTGGGAGGGGTGCGCGCAGTCCCCCGCTTTGCCCAGTTCGCTTTCTGTGCTTATAACGGAGTCCTGGAAGCTGGGTGGCTCACAGAGAGGTTCAGTAGCTCTGCCGACTGCTGTCCCCTGTACCCGTGCTCTGCTGGCTCTGCAGAGGGCGGACAGAGCCTGCTCAGGGGAGGGGCGAGGCTGGAGAACGCCTGGGGTTGGGGAGACGGGTGGGGGTGGGGCTCGCACGCCAGGCTGGGGCTGATTCCTTCCGAATCTTCAGCAATCAAATCCGCATCACCACGGTGAGAATTAATTCCTCCTCGAGTTCCCCTTCAGGTAGGTGAGAAATTTGTAGGCCTCCTATTAACATAATTGTGACCCATTTCTTGTGCAGTGACAGCGCCGGTCTGATTTGCTTAGTGAGCGAGGGAGCACCTACCCAGGGTCTCCTCATGGAAGCTGACAAAAGAGCGGCCCACCTCCGCCCGGCCGGCGCTTGGCGGCGCTCACGGTCACCCCAGCCTCAGACGGGGGTGGAGGTCCCGGTGAACCTCAGCACTGGGTGTGGGCGGCTGGCAGGGTGGAAGCTTGGTCCCCTCCTCTTCATGACAACAGAGGGATGCCCCTTACACCTGGGACCAGCTGGTTCTAAATTGTCACTGAGGAAGCCTCAGAAGAGCCCATCCAGCTCCCGTTTTCAGGATTGGAGGGAGGTTCTAGAAAGTTCCCTGAAAGACTGAGTTTAAGTAGCCTGCTCATTGGCCAGACAAAGGCCCTTCTTGAGGGTGTTTTCTTAAAGGGAGGGCAGCAGGCCAGGTTGGAGCCACACTTGGCTGGTGTGCCTGGTGGGAGGCATCTGGGGGACCTTGGGGACCAGGCATGCGACGGGGTTCTTGTCTAGCCCTCTTGCTTGTTGTCCGTCCCTTGAGCACCTTGTCTGGCCCCGCAGTGCATGGAAAGAAGCCCGCACTTGCCCAGAGCCCTGTATGTGCCCAGCGCTGCCTCCGCCTGGACAAGACACTCCCCCCCCCACCAGGTGTGGCCTGGTGTCCTGGCTGCTGCAGCCTGCAGGTGACAGTAGCTAAGAGGACCTGGCAGCACCGACCTCATTGCATGCCTTTCCTCTCTTTGTCCATGTGCACATCCTTTGTGGCATCATGGGGGACGCTGGGACCATTTGGTCAATGTCATTGTCCCGAAGTGCACACATACTCAGGTTGGGATAGCTGGATGCTTATCTCGAAGCCCCTTTCTGTAGAGTTGGAGGTGACTAGTGTCCCCAAACCTGGGAACTCAGGAGGCAGAGGCCTGGACAGAAGCAATTTTTTGGGGGGTGGGGGGTGGGTATGATACTGGCTTGTGTGTGGAGGGGGCTGACAAGGAGCAGTCTGAGCCAATGTTGGATTGCATGGAAGCTTGGAGATGAAAGCCATCAGGATGTGTGTGTGTGTGTGTGTGTGTGTGTGTGTGTATACGCAGCCTCCCATTCACTCAAGATGATATTTGTACATAGGCACTGGGAGGGAAGGGCTCAGACCGTGAGTCTTGGGCAACCCCTAGCATTTGAGGAGCTACCCAGAGCCCTCCAGTCTGGCTGGGGTGGTATTTGCTCCCCCTTTTTTTCTCCAGCTCTAGACCCTTTCATTACAGTGCCCTATTGTTCTACCGTCCCTCAGCTCTGACACTTGGGGCAAGTGCCTTTGCTGGGTTTTGGCATCATTTGCACTTCTTGCCCTTCCTGAAACTGTGATGTCCCCGCCCTCCCTGTCCCCCTCCCTCTGCCAGCAGCTCTGCGCTGCGTTGCTCTCCATCTTCCTACTGTGTGTCAGCTCCCACTTGTCCTGCTCCCTGCACCAGGGTCCCAGCGGCACGAGGGCAGGGAGCTCGCTGTTCAGTTTGCTCCCATATCCTAGAGCCCCTGGGCACTGCAGTAGCCGGGAAGCTTGCCGTGCGCTTGGCACACCAGTGAGTGAGTGGCAGATGGCTTTCTGCTCTCTCTGTTACGCACCATGAGGCATTCATGTAGCAGGATGTTGAGCAGGTCACCCAGCGCCCCATTCATTCAAGGCCCCCAGATGCTTGCAGGGGGTGGGAGCTACCACAGGACACTTGAAGCTCCTGAGAGTGGAGTAACAATGGTCCTGAAGGGCTGTCCTGGCAGGCCACCTCCTCAGAGCCTCCTGATAACTGTGGCTGGTCGTGAATGTCTCGGGTCATGGTGACGCCCATGATGAATGAGATGGTGAAGGCGAACATTACAAAAGGGGCCACATGTGTTTAACTTAGTTTTGATTCACAACAAGATCTTCCCAAGATGGACTGAGAAGTCTGTCCTTCTCCTGTGGTGGCCATGGGTGTCATGATGCTGGGAACACTTCCTAGTCTCCAAATAGCCAGGCTGCTTTCTGTCCCCTCCAAGTTACTCAGGGTCCTTGGGGACCAAGGGCATAAAAAGGAGGGAGGGCCCTGGTGGAGAATGAAGCTGCTCCTTGGTGCTAAAGGAGGCCGTCAGTGATGTAGCCCTTTTTTCTCGCAGTGCCTACAGTGTGCAGTGGGTCGCCACGTGGGCTCCTGCTGCTTGTCCAGCTCCATGCTAGACCTAGGAAATGGGCCCAGAAGTCTCTAGCCCCAAGGGGTAACAGCCAGGTAGACGAGACCTGTGGCAGGACAACTAACTGGTAATGCCAGGACCAGGTGGAGACAGACAAGCAGCAGACAAGCTCACTTCAGCATTGGGGGAAGGGTGGGGGGTGGCACAGGTGCAAGGGACTCGACATTTACACAGGACTCTGAAAAGTCACAAGGCTGTGAGCTTGTTCACAAGGCCAGGGGAGAGCATTGCAGGCAGCAAGTATAAAGTGCAAACGTGGGTGTACCCACATGTGTGTGGATATGTGTGTGTCCATGTGCATGCCCTTGTGTCAAGGTGTATATGTGTGCACATCCAGATATATGTATGTGTGCCTTCACATGTATGTGTGTGTGCTCACGTTAGTATGCATTCATGTATCTCTTTGCTTGTGTAAGTGTTGTGTGTACAAGTGTGTGCATTTGCACATGCACTTGTGCATGTGTGTCCATGTGCATGCATGTACGTTTTCATGTGCAAGCAGCTGTGGAGTATCCCGAGGGATAGTGGAGGCCACAGAAGGGTTGTGATGCGTTCCAGTCTGTTCTGGCAAAAGCAATGCTGGAAGTGGTGCGCAGAACAGGTCAGGGGTGAGGCTAGCCCTGATTAGGAGGCTGCCTACAGGAGCCAAGAGAGGGAGTGGTCAGAGTCTGATCCCAGCTGTGCACCGAGGACAAGAGTAGGGGGCGGGTAGAGTGACCAGCACCTGGTGACCAGGTGATCGGGCTGCAAGGAGAGGATTCAGAGGAGAAGCCAGGCAGTAACTTCCTCCCCAAGGCAGCCTGTAGCTGAGGGGTGAGAGGCATTCCTCAACCAGGATGGGCCCCGCAAAGACCTCTGGGAGTGGGGAGCTGAGGTCACATGGTGGCCTTGGGGAGGGGCACATGGCCCAGAGATGCAGAAAAGTTTTTGGGCTCAGCCCCTCTCCCTGATGTTCTCTGCTGGATGCAGTACCCCGCTGCCTGCTGTTGAATGACTGTGTGTTATCCACCTGCCCCGTCGTCCTGTAACCTCTTCTAGGAGTCCTGGATCAGAGAGAGGTTTGAAGCCTCAGCCACTTCTTGGGTGTTAGGGCATGGGACCTCAGGAGGGTGCCTGAGCTTGCCCACATGTGTCTGTGTGCATGGAGCCAGGCAGTTATAAAGGCCATGGCTGCCCCCTGACAACTTGTAGCTGGGCTTCTCCAGTCTCCTGGCTCCCTGGATTACATCTTTTCCATTTGAAATTCTGAGCGTGGTCTTGGCTCTCCCCTGGCATTCACTGAGGCAGGTGCTCAGGAGAGAGGAGCACATGGCTGTGGAGAAGCAGGGAAAGGGTGTGGCAGACAGCTGGATGTCCCTCCAGAGATAGGCGTGTCCTCACTTTTGGAACCCGTGACCCTCTTCTGGAGAGAAAGGGGCTCTGCAGATGTGATTAAGTTAAGCCTCTTGAGATGGGAAGATTACCTTGGATTATCTGTGTGGGCCCTGTGTAATCCCAAAGTTCTTTACAATAGGATCCTAGAGAAGCAGAAAAGGGAGTCAGGGAAGAAGAAGAACCAACAGAAGCAGAGACGGGAAGGACGAGATTGCTGGCTTGAAGGTGGAGGATGGGCTGCTAGGCAAGGGGTGCAAGCAGCTTCGAGAAGACAGAAGAAGGGCGCCAAGCAGATGCCGTCTGAGAGGCTTCAGAAGGGGCACAGCACGCCATGGTGTCAACCAGTGACATTGCTCTGTATTTGACCTCCGCGACTGTGAGATGATAGATCTCTATTTTGTGCCCTGCCCACAAATTCGGGGTACTCACAGCAGCCATGGGGAACTGTCACGGGGGCCACTCTCTTCCTTGCTTGGCATCCTTGGGTAGGTAGTGGAGCCTCAGAGCCCGAATCTACCACAAGGAGATGCTAGCGAGCCCCCACCTGGCCCCTTCCCCTGAAGGAATAAATGCGGTTTTGGATGTGATTGATTGCTAGGAACTGGACAGGAAGTTAGGTCCTGAGTACCCCTCCTGGGCTGGCGTAGAGCTCTCTGCCTGCCCTCACGGGAGCAGGTGCCTGTCCTCCCAGCTCTTCTGCCATCCCCGAAGGCCTGCCCGTCTCCCTGTCTTCTGCTCCTGCTCCTCTGAGCTGAGCTCTAGGCACCGGCTATTCTAGTGACAAATTCCTTGAAATGCTACACCTTGCCTGCCCACCAGGACTGACCTCCCCAGGTCCAGCTGCCAGGTATTGATTTCCCCTTTAAATATTACTGCAGCCCAGGAGCATGTATGGATTAATTGATGAGGCTAGGCTTGTACCTGCACACTTCATTAACAGCTGCTACTAATTAGCGGAGTAGTCATTAAGAGACCTATTGGGGTTTGGAGGATAATAGTTTTATTTTTTTCCACATGATTCTAAAGCATATAAGAAATTGGGAAGTGAAATGCCTTGGTCTTGGATTGAGATGGAAGTTGTGGGTGGCCAGGGCTCAGGGCCTATTCCAAGAGAACCAGAAAGACTAGTAACTCATCGTGGGAGACCAAAGTTGAGAGAGTCTTAGAGGCATCTGGTCTACCAATGTGATGGCTGTGGCTGAGGCAGGAGCTGGGCCTCAAGCTCAAGGTCACGCAGGGACAGGGAAGCAGTGCTGGAATGAATGCTCAGGCAGCTGGCCTTGCTCCAAGCCAGGACTCTGTTTGCTAAGGGAAGATTTTGCTACATACATTTGGATAAACGTAGTGGAAGGGGTTTGACCAAGTACCTGGCTGTGTCCTCTTCCTGTCCCGATCCTTCTATGCTTCTTCTACATTTCTTCCAATGTAGAATTGCTTTCCTTTTGTAGTGATGAATCTCCTCTACCTGTCTATGTCACCCCCCACACCCCTCTCCCAGTGCATCCTGTGGCACCTGGATCTTGGCTTGTGTCTAAATAAGAAGGATGCAGCAGTGGATCCCTGGTGTCACCTCAGCTGATGGAAACTCAGTGAGTAGCATTAGTCCTCAACTTAGTGGACTTGGGCCACTGCTGAGCCTCTCTCTGAGCTTTGTCCTCACTGGCGTGTGGTTAGGATCAGGGGCCACTGTGTCTGGAGGACCCAGCCCAGGTCTGGCACAATCAGCCAGATCCTCAATGGTGGATGACAAAAGTCCTTCAGTGGGTGGTGGCCCTTGGGTCCTTTCACCAGGCTCATCTGTGACCAAGTCGTTGTACCATTCCTCCCCACCCCCAACTTGATTCACTCATTGTGCATGTGGTGAGAAATTGCACCACAAGGAAATGAAAGCATCCCTCACGATCCCCTTCTTGCTTCATAGAGAATGACTGCAATAATTCTAACGGTTGACGTTCCCTGGAAACTCGCTGTGCGTCGGGAGATGCTGTGCTAAATGCGTTACGCGCATTAATTCATTTGGTCCTCTTGTCAGCCTTAAGTGGCAGGTGTTTTTATTGTGAGTCTCATTTCTCAGAGGTGGAAAGGAATGCACTCACTCACCCATGGCCACTCGTACATAGCGGGCAGAGAGGAACCCAGCTGTCCAGCGGAGTCTGGGTCTCTGCCATGGGGGGAGCCCTTCAGCATGTCCATTTCTTGGCTAATGGAGCCTCTGTGCCCCACTGCATGCTGTGTGGATAGGAGCGGGTCCTCCAGACCTAGCAAGCTGATCCGGGGTGTGCACTCACCATCAGACCCACGGTCTGGCCCAAATGCACAGCTGGCCCAGTCTGGTTTCTGTCCTGGGCAGGGACGGGGGAGGCTGAGTCAGAGAGTGAGCAGAATCAACAAGCTTGACTTGGGGCTGAGCACCTAGCACGGTCACCAGCTCTGAGTGAACAGAACGGAGGAAGGGAAGATGCGTGGATGCTATGAGAGAGATTCTTGGTCCTGGAAGGAGCCTCTGTCCTGGCACCTCTGGGGCTGGTTTCCATATTGCCTGGCTGGTCCTGGCCTTCTCCTGGGGGATTCTGAGGGGCCTATGCTCTATCCTTCTCCTGTAGGATAATCTTCGAGTCTTCCAAGTTGAGCAGCAGCCTCTTTCTTCCCTGTACACAAAAGAATTCTGGCATGAGTGGCCCTCCTACCAGCAGTCTAGGACAGCAGCAGGGTACACCCAGGCATTGCACCCAATTACCAGGTAGACTTTCCACAGGAGACCAGTATCCTCCAACTGGACCTCTCGGGCTGAGCGGCAGGCAAGGCATAGGGCCAGCAGTGCCCAGTTGGATGCAGACATCAGTACTAGTCCAGGTGAGGACAGAGAGTTTACAGCAAACCAAAGTTACCTTCCTTGTCACCTCATAGTTCTCACATAGCTTTCCAGATTGGCACTGATGCTGACAGGCATTCTTGACCCTGGCCTCCCAAGTCCTTGCGTCATCACTTTGGAGTGTTGCTGTGGGCTCCATGTTGCAGCTGCCCCAGCTCTGCCAAAGGCAGAGAGGAAGTGAGAAGTGACTTTTCACCTTGTTTTCATTCCTCGGAGCTGGTGGCTTGCATAGCTGCAAGGGAGTCTGGGAAGTGCAGTCGTGACTCTGGAGTCAGTGAGTGTTTTCTGGAATGGATCAAACGGCATATTTTTAGCTCTATGGGGGCAATAGACTCTCTCTTATAAATATTTAGCTGTGCCCTAAGGGTTTGGATAATACTGTATTATATTAATACTGTATATTAATAGATAATACTGTATTCTCATCTAAACTTGCATTTTATCTACTTTTGATGAGTCACCAATATTATTTTTTTAACTGTTAAAAAAATATAATAGCCATTCTTAGCTCATAGGTCCCCGTGTTCTTCTCTGGATAGAGAGGAACTGAACTTCACTGAGTGGGGACAGTCACATTCCAGTTCCAAAAGGTTCCCGGAAGTGAGGAGAAAGAGAGGCCACACCATAGGCAGCAGTCCTCAGGGTCAGAAGGCTGGAAAGAGGGTGGCAGTGCAGAATGCAATGTCAGCAAAGGAGCTGGAAGCTGGCCTCCCTCAGTACTAGGGAACAGCCGGGTGGGGACACTGGTGTGTAAAGTCAACAAACAGGTGGTTGTGCCCAGCAAGGCAGAGCCCCATCTCTCACAGAGGGGCCACTCATCACTTGGAAGTGGAGCATGTCTGTCCCTATGCTGGGCTGGTGGAAATTGTTGGGAAAAACAGACTCGTTCTGTGTTCATACATTGCTGAGTGCATGCTGTCAGTCAACTCAGAGACATGTATTTTTAGCATTCACTACCACTTCTTCATGCTGTGTCGCAGAATAATCAGAACCAAAGATAGAAAATATCACCAAAGGGCTCTAAACTGGGAGTGAAACCCTCCTCCCTTTGAGTTCTGGTTCTACTGGGTTCTCAGTGACCTCTGCAAGTCCTCTGAGCCTGAAGAGCACAGGGTGACGCTTGCCTCTCTGGCCTTGGGCTCCTCAGGGGTGAGACAGGTCACGGGGTACCTTCCTGGTTGGCCTTGTGACCTCTGAGTGCTCCTTCCTGAGGAGGGAGTGGTGGTGTCCTTGGGGAGTTCCTGCCCTCTCTCCGACCCACTCCATCTTTCCAGGCACATGCAAGCCTGCATCCTCCGAGGTGTTTTCCCAGGTTCCTCCAGGCACAGCCCCCCTTTCCAGCCTTCTGAGGGACCCATGTGTTTGAGCTTGACCTCCACCTCTAGGTCATGGGAAACACGGGGCCCACTCCCAGCTTTTAAGGCTTCCTGAGCCCCAGGTTCCCACCCTTCCTCACACTGTCCTCTCTGAGAAAACCCACCACCCATACTCGCTGGTCTGACTCATCCTGGACACCGTGGCCATCACATCATTCCTCTGCAGGAATGACTATTCCTGCCCTAGGCTTTCTGGTGCATATCTAGCCCATGGTAGCCACCTTCCAGACACAGAGGACTGGAAGCCCAGCCTCCAGCCAGCATCCCTGTGATAGTCCTGTCTTCTCAGGCCCTGGGATAACACCGAGAAGAGAGCAGGAAGCCAGGCCATGTGCCAGACCGCCAGTCTGTGGAGACCCCACAGGCTGCATGGGCGTTGGTAACACAGCCAGGCGGTACCACTGATGTCCATCATCTACCCTGACTGAGGGACTTCACCAGGGATGTGTCATGCTGCAGTGGGCACTGTGCCACTGGGCTAAAGTCCACCTTGCTGTTCTCATTAAATACCTGAACCAGTATGCATGAGGTTGGCGGTTTTATGTGACATCATTTAATTTGCTTATTAATAATCCACCTGTGTTCTCCTGTTTTCAGCAATGTGTCCTCTACTGGGTGTCGGGGGCACTGGTGACAGTGAGACAAAAATAGTGTTGTTGGGGTCCTGGGACTTATGTCCCGGGACAAGGTGGGGTGGGTGGGGAGTGGGGCTAAGCAACTGTTCTAGTTGTCCAGTGGGCTGGCAGCCTGGGTGTGGCATAGAGGTTGACCAGGAAGCAGCAGCAGCAGCAAGCGTGTGTGTGTGTGTGTGTGTGTGTGTGTGTGTGTGTGTTTGTGTGAGGGGTGAGGCAGGGATGGCGCAGGGAGGCTTCAGGCAGAGCCCAGGCATGAGACACAAGGGACAGTGGGCCTCCCATGGGGTGTTGCCCAGGGGCTGGGGTAGGCAGGGCAGGGCCAGGCTCCGGAGGCCCTACCCCAGTGCCGGCTGTGCTCTTTTGTGGCCCTAAATGACACTCCAGAAGCTCTCCTGGCCACTGTGAGGGAGGGGCTGGGCTTCCACTCAGGGGGATTTCCTTGTCTACTTGTCCCACGGGCAAGGGACCCTGGAGAGGGGCTATTGTGACACCAGGGGCAATGTGCAGATGGCTGGGGTGTGGTGGGAGGGCAATGATGGGTAGAAGAGCTGTAGAGAGAAAGAGACCACGGCACCTGGATGTGGGGAGAGGGAGGGTCAGCCATTCCATCTTCTTTTCGAGCCACGGGGAAGGGGCGACATCCACCATCTCCAAGGCTGGCAATCATGGAAGAAGAGCCTTTGGAGGAAGGTGTTCCAGTTTAGACCGGATGTTTAGACCGAGGCTCATGTACTCCAGGGGCTTGTGGGTGTGCGATGCTCATCAGTGAATTTGTCCCCTGAAGAGTTTGCAGCTAGCTGTGAGGTTGGGAGAGGAAGTCCCGCTAGAGGAGGTGGTCACGGGGGGCGTGGCCTGGAGAGATGTGTCTCCCTCCCTCCTCCCTGCTTGACCTCTCGTTTTACTGCTGCCCTGCCGTGAGCCATGAGTCACTTCTTGGTCCTACTGCTCTGCCATGCTGCCCCACCTCAGAGCTGGCACACTGTGGGCTGAAACCTCTACAGACTGGGAGCCCAGATCAACCTTTCTTCTTTTGGGCATCAGGTACAGTGACACAGTGGTGAGAAAGCAACTAAAACAGAGGCCATTGTCCTGGAAGTCCCTGGGCGTGTCTGGAGTCGAAAGAGGTCCGGGCGAGCTGTAAAGATGGGGAAGTACCCGCATCAGCACGGAAATGGTTCCTGGAGGGACAGATGCCTCCATCAGTGAGCAGAGCAAGCCCGGGAAACTCAAGACAGCGCAGGGAATCTTTCCTCCACCTTGTAGCACTTCTGTCCACAGATGAGTCACCTCTTTGCGAACCAGAGAACAGGCAGGTCCAAAACTCTAAGGGAACAAGGAAGACACGTGGACAGACTAGGCCCCTCCCACTCACCTCAACCCCAGGGCCTTTGCACTTGCACTGGGCTCTTGGTCTACCTATTCCCCAGGAGCTGGCTCCTCCTTCTTTGGGTTTCATTTCCAATGGTGCTGTCTCAGAGGGGCTCCCTGGTGCTCCCTTCCCACACCAAGCTGTACCAGCAGCCCTGATTGGGTCCCCTTCACCTGCCAGTACTCCCCGGAGTCCTTGCCCCTGGACTCCGAGGGAACATCTCCTCTTGGGGTCAGGCTGAGAATCCCGCAGGCAGGACAGCACCTGAGCACTGTTTCTAGCTGCCTCCCAGCCTTGGCCTGGGTCTGAGTTATCTGATTCCCTTCTTCTCCCACGGGGCCCTCTTGAGCCAGGTGTGGTGGCACACACCTGTAATTTCAGCAACCTGGGAGGCAGAGGCAGGAGGATTGCAAGTTCGAGCCCAGCCTGGACATCTCCATGACTCAGACAGACCCTGTCTCTTAAATAAAAAGTTAAAGAAAGAAAGAAAGAAAGAAAGAAAGAAAGAAAGAAAGAAAGAAAGAAAGTATTAAGGATATAGCTCAGGGCAAAGGCCTGGGTCTCATCCCCAGTACCAGAAAAGAAACAAACTCCTCCCTCACAACACCGAAGACTTTTGCATCCCTTCGTCATCTCTATTGACTCCGCCAGTCCATCCAAGTGTCCCATCGTGCTTGGATGTCTTCTCTTTCCCCCTCCACCTTCCAGCCTGGTACCTTAGACCTTACCTTGGCTCCCAGGACAGAGCTGCCTCCCCTCTGTGTCCTGCCCTTCTGGTCCAGCAGAGTGTGTGGCTTCCTTCCAACGCATCTCTCTGAAGCTGCGGACACCTCCCAACCTTAGCGTTTGACGCCAGAGCCTCAGCCTCCCAAGCCCCAGCTATCCCAGCCAGCCTTAATTAATTGTAAAATTGATTAAGCAACCCCCTTTGTTAGGCTGGGCTTGTGTTTATTTGTATTTTCGTATTATTATCCTTTTATACTTCTCTGGGCGCTTTCAGCTCTCTACTGACACCTTTTATTGGGGAAATGTTAATTTAAAAATCATCTATAATGCAGGTGTCACAAATCAAAGCTGCTCCGTAATGAGTTGCTCTTATGTCGTATAAAAACAATTAATTAAAACCCTTTCCAAGAGAGCCTCGCCAGCAGATTTATGCTTCCCAGAGTCTCCCCCTCGACCTTCCTTTCTAAAGACCCCTGTGATGTCTGTGGGCATCCATGGGCGATGTCTCCTTCCTCGTCTTTCTGGGGCATCGAAGCCACCGTATGCCATCAGACATAGAGTGGAACTCTGCTGTGGTCAGACAGCAAGGCAGTGGCTGTGCCAGCCTTGGCATAGCTCAGCGCTGCTGGGGTCCCGTCCTCCTTCTCCGGGGAGCCCTGTTTCTCCTGCTGTCTCCCCCGCAAAGCTAGGTGGCTCAGGGACATTGGAGCAGACACAAGCCCTCCAGTAAGTATGGCCTTCCCCTCCTTGCGGATCAATTTAGCCCTTAGGAAATACAAGCTGGGGCTCTAGCTCCTAATCCTGCCTCTGATCCTGACTCATTCTGTACTTTGGGTAAATCACTTGCTGTCTCTCTCTCTCTCTCTCTCTCTCTCTCTCTCTCTCTCTCTCTCTCTCTCCCCCTCTCTCTCCATCCCTCTCTCTCTCCCTCTCTCTGTCTCTTCCAGTACCGGGGACTGAGCCCAGGGCCTTTGCACTGAACTGTATCTCCAGCCCTTTTTATTTTGCAACAGTCTTACCAAGTCACTCAATTGTCCAGGTTGGACTCATATTTGTGAGCTTCCTGCCTCAGCCTCCCAGAGTGCTGGGATTATAGGCGTGGACCACTGTGCCAAGCTTACTTTTTACATTTTAATCTGGAGTCTCCATAAGTTGCTGATGTGTCTAAGCTGGGCTTGAACTTGCTGTCTCCAGCTTCAGTCTCCCAGAGTGCTGGGCTCACGGGCAGCTTCCGCTACAGTTTTCCCTTGCAGAGCGGCACACTGATTCAGACCAAGGCTGGCAGAGCTGGGATGTGCAGGCACTGCTGATGCACACCACAGGCCTGTGGGAAAGAGGAGCCCAGGGCCAGCCTCTGTTGGCCCAGATGTTTGCTTCTGCTGGAGAGGGCAGGCCTGCGGTTGTATTTTGCAGAAGCTGGAAATTCAGTTTGCATTTTTCCAGTGTTGCCAGGGTGCCGGCCCTTGGCTGGCTTACACCTGGGGACCTCCTCACCTTCTCTGCCCTGCTCTGTCTTTGAGGTGATGAAGAAAACCTGTGTTTTCCAGGTGCCAGGGTGCAGTGGGGCCGAGGGTGGCTAGGAAGGCAGATGGGCAGGAAGCAGAGGAAGCAGGAGGAGCCTGTGCGTCCCACCTCTGCTGCAGGCTGCAGGCTGCAGGCTGCAGGCAACGTCTGTGGCCTGCTGAGCTCCTAGCTTGCTGGCTCCTGCGCACCCGGGGCTCTGCCAACAGCACCTCCTGTCCTCCAAAGCTGCGGTGGTGATGAGCACGGCTGGTCTTGCTTGTTCCCTGTTACCTGCACCACCCAGGCCTGGATTTAAGTCCCTGTGTTTAAATGCCTGGGTCCTGGCTGTACCGCGACTTGGCCTTGGCCTTGGATGTTGGGAACCTCATTACTTATCACTGCAAGGGTGAAATCCCTGTCCGCGGGTAGACTTCACTGGGTCCGAGGACACTGGTCACTTCCTGACTGGTTTGCACTAGCTGAACACCAAAGTCACAACTGGAAACTGGGACAATGTCAGTGCCTGTGTCCTAGAAACTTCACGTATTATGAGTGCCCCAGCACGCCTGAATTCTGGCCTCTGCTCCAAGCTGGCCCCTGCTGCATTTCTGGGTCTCCTTCTGGTGACACAGTGGCCCCGCTCTCAGCCAGCTTGGGTGGCCCACAAGCCGACAACGCGTCACCTCCCTGGGTCTCCCTGCTTTTCCCAGGGCCCAGGCTGCAGTAGGGGCACAGGCAGGGCCTGAACCTGCATCCTCCCACTGGAATTGGTCAAGGGCCCTGCTCTGCGTCTGAGGCTGGAGACCCTGACTAGGAAGACCCAGCCCCACCCTACCCCTGGAGCCTGGCACTCAGCTGGACTCGGCAGGCCCTGCCAGTCAGGAGGCTGCCCTGGGAACAGCGAATCTAGCCCAGAGCTTTTCCCTTTGGTCTGCAGGGTTCCACTCAGTAGGTGTGCTTACCCTTCCCGCCTGGCACTGGCTGGGGATGGTCCAGCTCCAGATGAAGGCAGCTGGGCTGTGTGGCACAGTCCCCTCCCTCTCAGGACTGTGCCCCTCCCCCTGTCCCCTGCCCGGCATCTCCCCTGCACGGGGCTGTGAAGTGTCTAATCCAGGCTTTTATCTGGCACCCACAATTATAATGTCAAGATTGAATAATCTGCCTTTATCTCCCGGGTGACAGCCGTGTAGAAACTTCAAAAGAAACAGTTTTGCTGGCATCTAACGGCTTTTGTTAATTACTATATCCCAAAGAAAATGAAATAAAAGAGGAAGAAAAATGATATTTCTCTGTGACAACTTTGTAAAAATACCAGTGATGGAGCGGCGCGCACGGTTTCAAGGCTTTAACTGTTCACGCAGCTGAGATCAGACCCAGCTCATCTTCCCGGGGCCAGCGCTGGAGAGCAGCTGGGGACGTGTGCACACACACACAGACACAGGGACATGCATGCACATGCATGTGCACGCCCCAGGTCTCTACACATAGACTCCTTCCCACAGCACACACCATGTCACAGACACTCTCAGCCCCTCACGGGGCCTTTGCTGTCACACTCATGACGCCCCTGCACATACACACATGCACACACACATACGCACACACACATACACAAGGAGTCCTTCCTTGCCTGGGGGCGGCTCAGAACCCTTCTCTTGCCCTACCTGGTCTCCCCAGGTCTGTGCGAGGGACACAGAGCTGCAGGAAGCTCCTGCCTGGCTAGCAGGGCAGACATCCGGGGGTATAGTCACCCAGCCTGTGCAGGACAGGTGCTGCACTGGCACAAGGAGACAGATGGGGAGCAGGCTTCCCGCACGCATGCATGGTGGTGGCTGTGTAGCTGTCACTAGGTTGCCCAGAATGAACTTGAACATGAAACACTCCTGCCTCAGCCTTCCCAGCAGGGGGAATCACAGGAGCATGCCACCGTGCCTGGCTGCCAGCTGCCACTTATAGGTGTGTAGAGTGGCTGGTTCTGGGTGCCAGTTTGGAGTCTGGCATTTGGCTACGGCAAAAAGGCAACACACCTAGGTGAGGAAGCTGGGCGTGCAAAGGCTCAGAGGCTCAGCAGGGAACGCTGTGCTATAAGCACTTGGTGAGCTGAGAGGAGAACTGGGTAGGAGAAGGCTCTGGAAGGTGGGCCGACCCTGCCTTGGTTCCTTTGTGGGGTGGAGTCTCCAGGCACCATCCACAGGAGGAGGGGATGTGAGGCCGCTGGAGGTCTCCCGAAGAGTCCAACGCCAGGTAGAAAGCTGCGCATGAGAGGGCATGCCTGAAACACATTGGCACACTCGAGCACACACACACACGAATGCACATACACACACACATGCATGCACACACCTTCCTTCCCTCCTGTCTCTTACACTGCCATTGCACCTGGAAGACTTTCAGTCAATTCTCTCTCGCTGCAGCGGCCCCATCTGCCAGCAGGGGGCAGCAGAGATGCCGCAAGCGGCGGAAGCTGCCCATGGAACTCTAGGGTCCTGCTGTAAGCAGAGCCCGGGGCAGAGGAACCCTGTCTGACCACAGGCCTGGCGCGGTGGGATCTGGAGACCTGGTGCCCAGGCCTGGCCTCCTCGGTCTCTCCAGCTGTGAAGTGGGCGCGCCGAGGGCCCCTGGATGCGTCCCTCTCCTGACAGTCGCTGTGGGACCTGCGCAGTGCAGACCCACCAGCAGCAGCAGTGGACTTGTTTTAAAACAAAAGCACAGTTTTGGACAAAAGTGAACTGGGCGTGGCTGTGGGGGCACCTATGATTCCAGCAGTCTGGGAGGCCGAGGCAGGGAGGTCACAAGCTTAAGTCTTGCCTGGGGAACTTGGCAAGACTCAAATAAAGAGTAAAAAAGGACGGGGGGTTATAGTTCAGTGTGAAGGTCCTGGGTTCAATCCCCAGCATGACAAAAACGAAACCTAAAATCGCAAAAAATAAAAACCCAAACCCCAAACCTAAAGCCCCCAAACCAAAATATAAGTCAGTTGAGTGCCACACACACAGAGCTAGGAGCTGTGGGGACCTCAGCCTGCTGGGAGGAGGCTGGGAGGGTGCAGGTGGCCTCCAGGGAGGCTGAGGGGAGGTGGGTTGCTGGGCAGCAGTGGCAGCAGGAGGCATGTGTGGGCTGAGCCAGGCCCTTGGGTCCAGGAGGCAGATAACATCCCAGGCACAGGACACAGCCCAGGCCAGGAGCGAGCTCAGGAGGAGAAGGGCCTGAGACAGGGCGAAACACCAGTCATTGAGGCCTTGGACAGATTTTCTTTGGTTTTAAAGAACACAAGTGACCCTAGCTAGCTTGGCATAGGCAGGAGGTACAGGAAGGCCCCAGGGCAGTGTCCTAGGGGTACAGTTGGCCTTCAGGATGAATTGGACAAGGCCTGGGCAACCCAGAGGGCTCGTCAGCTGTGGTTTTCTTTTTCTTCTTCCTCTTCTTCCTCCTCCTCTTCCTTTCTTTCCCTTTTCCCTCCCCCTCCTCTTCCTTTTATTCTTTGTCCCCTCCCTCCTTCCTCCCTTTCTTATTCTTTCCTCTCCTCCTCTTCTTTCTC
>PVKN010017087.1:0-17519 GCA_004027915.1 Capromys pilorides | reverse complement strand
TCCTTGGTGCTTTTTGCTACTAACGTGTCGTGCCTGTCATGACCCCGGTTATATTCCTGCCTCCCATCCTGGGGTCCTCATGCTGGTTCCACCCCCCTCTGTGAAGGTCTGCAGTGCAGGAAGCTTCTTCCTCTTGCACCCTAACCCTGCAGTCTTATGATTGGAGTTTTGTTTTTTTTTTTTCTCTCTCTCTAGGCTTAGAAATCCCGGCTCAGACGTACAGTGGTTTCTTTTCTATGAATATTTTTTTAGCCTTTCCTGTATATTTTTTAAAATGCAACACTCAGAATTGAATGAAATTCTACTTGTGAGCTTTTAAAATTGTGCTATATAATATTAGGAAAATTAATTGTTAAAAACAGATTGGACTTTGCTTTTAGCCTCTAAGCAAAATGCACTTACTGGCAGTTTTCAAATTCTCAAACAATTCTGTTTTGGCCTTGGTTTTAGTGCCCGGCAGCTTTATGCCTCAGGACAGCATAAAATAAAGAAAAGTGCATTAGGCAGTGAGTCTGGGAATTTAGGGTGAGTCCTTATCGGCAGTGGACTTCATCTTTTTAGACATCTTTCATCTCGTTTGTAAATTGAGTTTGAGTAAGGTGATTTTTAGTGGCTTTATCAATTCCATAATGTTTTCTCCAATTTTGTCTTAATGCTTTCTTTCTCATGACCAAAGCATGCAGCCTTCACTTTAATTTTGAAAAGAAGAAATCCCTGGTAGCCACAGTACTGTGGCTGTCGGCCCAGGGTTGCTGGCAAAAGCCCTCAGGAGTAGCCCCGTGCTGCGCAGAAGTAACTCTTCCATGTCGTTGGCCAAGTGCATGGACATGTGTAGCCAGCACTCAGGCAAGCATTGAAGCAGTTAAATTTAAGCCAAACACTCATGCAGTTTGGCTTTACAAAGTTAAATCATCATTTTTTTAAAAGTGTAAAGTCTTACATGAATGAATGAAAAGTAGAAGTTAGTTTCTGATCTGATGAGATGCTGTATGGATTTTTTTTTTTTTTTTTTTAACGTGGAATGAATCTAATTCAGGGGCTAGCACTAGTTTGTTAGTGTTTACTGCCTAATCTATACTCTGCTCTAAAATAATGCATAATCTATAAATGGAAGCTAGAGTTAATTGGTCTTAGATTAGTTTGAGACTAGCACATTATTTTTAATAAAACTTGTGCTTTATGAGAAAAAAAAAATCAGGATTAACTGTAAGAAACCCGAGATCCTTACTCAATCTTGATGACATCATTAGTTAAGATTTATTGAGCACTTGCTGTATGCCTGGCACTGGTCAGAGTCCTTTCTGTGTGAAACCTCATGTCATTGGCAGTGTCCATCAGGCAGGTGCCCGTGTAGAGGAGCTGGAAACTGAGTCCTCAGCGTGAGCCCCCAGAGTGGGGTGTGGAGGTGGAGTGCTCCCACCTCGCCACGCCCCCAGCGCAGCACCATGCCCTCATGCTGCAGCTGGCTGTTTTCTAGGACTGAGGCTTCAGATCCTGGAAGATGCAAGGACTTAATATTTCAGTGCATTTTAGTTTTCTAGCAATAGAGTAGCATCTTTACCTTTCTTTCTTGCCTTCTGCAGTCAGTGTTAACTTGCACATCAAAGGTGCTTGAGCTTTAGGTCGGGCCGAGGCTGCTGGAAAATCAGTTCTGTGTCTTTAGAATCCAAGTATGAAATCATTGTATATTTCTCTTTAGATCTATTTGCTTTTCTGCTTTTAAAGATTCCATTTGAGCAGGGAGGCTTACTTGAGAAGAAGGATACTTTGTTGGATAAGAGTGAAGCAAACTTTTATTTTGGCAGTAAGGGAAATAAAGTAAATATCACTATAGCATAGACCTGTATTTCCAACTCATTTTGCTCAACTTTTC
The DNA here is from genome assembly GCA_004027915.1 of Capromys pilorides. Classification (NCBI taxonomy): domain Eukaryota; kingdom Metazoa; phylum Chordata; class Mammalia; order Rodentia; family Capromyidae; genus Capromys; species Capromys pilorides. Next base: position 15,646 of record PVKN010017087.1, on the reverse strand, counting down.
CAGACTTCCTGAGTAAATACAGATGGGTTTCCACTTATTTTTCAGTTTTATGTAGAAAGTTCTTTAAACTATAAATTCCACATGCTACTTGGAGTTTTCAAAATTTGCTTGATTTCATGCCATTGGCAGGTCAAAATTCTAGATTTAAACATTTAGATTTAGATGGTGATGATTTGTAGTAACATGTTTTTATTCTGCTATATTTTGGTCTTTTCTGATGGTAATTCTAAATATTTTAATTCAAGTCTTGACTAAACTTACTGGCAATTTTGGGGCAGGGGGAGTTTTGAAAGCTTTCTGTTTTTAAACAGCCAAATTGGGGGGGGGGGGTGTTCTTTGGAAAGATGGCCCAGATTTAATTCCTGATATGGTGTGGGAGCTGCCTATCATAAGCAATTCTCTGGATTGTTAATAAAATCGGAGAGCTGCAGGGTGGGGTGCAAAGAAGTCTGGACACCTGGGGCTGTCCCTGTGTTAGCCATTAACAAGCTCTTGTGCCTCCAGGGCATGCATTTATATATTTTGAAAGTTAGTTTTCTTATTTGTGAGAAAACAGATGCTTCTAGCCATAGAATCTCATGATTCTAATTATCATCTGATAATTGGAGAAATCAGAATATCGCGATGCGTGCACTCAGTTAATAATCCGACAGCACATGCTCCTGTGTAGCAGAGATTTTGACCACGGTTTGCCATGATAGTTTGTTCAGAGATTAAATGCCAGGGAGCCTCTGTAGAATAGAAGAGGCTCATGCTGCATGCAGAGCTTTTGCCTTGGGTTTTCTTGATAAAAGATGTCCACGCTCTTTCTGAAAACGTTAAGCTCTTAGAAAATAGAAACATTTTTCCTGTGTAAAGTAAAACATAATGAGATCAGCTATTGACACTGTTTTTTCTTGCATGCCTTCTTGCACTACTGATATGATAGCCTGTGTGTGTAAGTGTTCTTTCCTCAGCAACTGTAAATGTGAGGAGTTCTCAGCATTCCATAATGTCATCTAATTGAAGTATTGCACGGAGTGTTGTTGGATTATATTTTATTGCTATCACTGTGTAGCAATATTTTGACAGCTTCATTTGCACTAATTTTTAAATAAGGAAATTAATGTTTTTGGTGCTCTAAATTTATGGCTGAACATAAGCAAAGACAGTTGATAATTGAAAATTCACCACTAATTATTTTTGTGATCAATATTGGGGGAAAAAAAGTCCTAATTTAGGTTACCTGTCATTAGTAACTGTCCAGAAGATAGAGTTCAACCTTGATCTAAAAAAGAATCTTTAGTTTTCTATTGAAACTTAACCCTTAGGTGCCAGTTTTCCCTCATCTCGTCTACCTTTTGTTGTGCTGTTTGCTCGCTTTTATAATAGCTTTGTAAAGAACAGTGTGCTCTCTAGACTAATAGTATTACATGTCAAGCAAACGGTAAGAGTTTTGCTTTGATTTTCCCACCTGTGTCTCTCTGGGAAACAACGGTTTTCAGCGCTTGCCGTGGATAAAGCCATGTCCTCGGGGTTTAATTTGCGGAGCCCTTGCACACGCGGCCGCTTGGTACTGCCTCGGTGCAGCCGTGGACAGTGCTGCGAGCGACCCTCGTGTAGCTGCTGCGTTTGCAGGGTCAGCTTACATGCGCAAGGATGCATTTATTTTGACATAGTTGCATTGCATTTCTTCTCTGCTGAAGGAAATTGAGGGTGTTATGTATTGTCTGTGATATTTGATATTTATGAGACAGATGAGCAGTACACTTACGTGAAACCAAAGCAAGGATGTTTTGTTTCCAGTGTTTTAATTTTTACAACTATTTATTGCTTGTTTCCTACCTCATTTACTAAAATAACAGCCACAGTAAATAAAAATATATATTGATGTAGCGGTTATTTTTTTTTAAGAAAGGGAAAATGAGAAGGGGGCATTTTTAGGTGTCTTGGCTAGTGGGTCTTGGTTTTTAGTCAATTTAAGAGTTGCCTAACACCTGTTTTCTCACCTGATGGTGCCTTGTCTGTCTGTCCACCTGCACATGCCTTCCTTCCTGCTCTCCCTGCCTGGACGGGCCTGATGGCAACCACACCCACAGGAGCTGGACGAGGTACTGTGCTTTAGCTATTTTTTTATGTTGTAGTTTATGAAATACCTGTTTCCCTGCAGTCTCTAGTCATATCTTAACAAAGGTTGTATATATTTTAGCATTTGTTTTGATTACTTTATAATGTGTTTAACAATTTAGTATTTAGAATTTGTTTAGTGTATTTTCACACCGTGTGAGCTGATAATTGGGAAAGAGGTTTAAGAGCATTATTTACCACTCTGGGGAAAGGTCTCACTTCCGGGGGTGAGTGTTTTTCTGAACATGACGCACACTGTGGGCTGACGTCAATGGCCTTCTGATCTCTGAGAGGCGTATGACGCAAATGCCCAGGTACTGCAGCAGAGTGGATGATGAAGCCTCGACGAGGCCGCGTGCCCCAGTGGAGGGAGGGCGCCCGCTCACAGCTTCCGGTGCTAATCACCCTGGAGAGCCGCCTGCGTCGCTGTCTACTCACCCAACTCTCCCCGCTGTGGCTCGCCCGAGGCAGCGATGCTGAGCACTGACGCACTTGATTTGAGCAGTGTGGTGGGGGACATCCGGGAAGAAACTGCAGTTGTTCCTGCTTGTGTGTCCGTTGTCCTTCTCAGCAGTGAAGGGGCAACACTTTCCTGGGGGGAAAATTTTTTAAAAAGAGGAGAAGGTTAATTTCTACTAATTTATCAGTTTGTACAATAAAGCAGGACTAGAATTGCTGCCTTCAAAACCTCTGGGGACCCATGTAGCAAATTGGATCTACCTGTGAAAACATAAACTAGTTGACGATAGCAATAGGCTGAACACCCCTGAAATACCCCTGCCAGGGAACAAATGAAGTAAGTTACAGAGTTGAGCATGGAGGTGCACACCAGTAAGCCCAGGCCTTGGGGGCCTAGGCAGGGGGCCTGCTGTATGTTTGAGGCCAACCTGGGATACAGGCTGAGTTCAAGACCAGTCTAAACTACTGGTGAGACCCTGTCACAAACAAACAAACAAACAAACAAATGACATAGTGTCTGTGACCCTCTAACAGCGTGAAGTCTGTCTATGAAGACTGCATAACATGCGCTCCCAGACACGTGGCCTTGTGGGAGGGTAGCTAAACGCCAAGCATGTGGGTAATGCAGTTCCTCCCCCCTCTAAGAAAAATAGTGTTTACTTAGCTTTGTGTGTATTTTTAAAAACTCTAAAAAGCTACACAAGAAACCAGTAACAATGGATACTTCCCAAGAAAAGTCTAGACTGTGAAGAGATTCCTTTTCCTTTCTATTGCAAACTTTTTCTTAGGGTGAAAACATACTTTCAATGCATTAAACATTTTTAATAACTAATTCACATTCATTCATGACTTTGTTGCAATAAAAGCAACCTGAGCCAACAGCCTGCTGAGCAGATGAGGATCAGGCCTGCGTGAGAATCCCAGCCCTGTCCACAAGACTCAGCGCCAGCACCAAGCCTGGCCCCGGGCTTGGAGCCGAGAGTTCACGCTGGCTCACACACAGCACGTTGAGCATCTGTGGGGTTCGGTGGCTGTGGACCTAACTCTGATTTGCTGACCTAACTCTGACAAGGGTAGAGCATAGAGAGTGGATGCTGCTTTCTGCCAGGTGTTTTGTAAATTGAGAAGTTGTGACCACCACCGCCCCCCAGGCAGTACATGATGAGGAAAGAGTTGAGAGCTGGAAAGGTGTAGGGTGGAGAGACACTGGCAAGGGTGTGGCGCACAGGTGCAGAAGTGGCCCTGGTGGTCTAACTGGGAATCACCTTTTGCTCCCTTTCTGGGCTCTCCACCTCTTCAGGTGGCAAGTTCTAGAAATTGGCCACGCACCATGTAAGCAGGCAGGCTTTTTTTTTTTATCTTCTTTGAGAAGGGAAGTCTTTTGCTTTGTGACCAGAGGCCTTGGGTGGGGCCCTCTTGACAGTGGAAATGCCAGCGTGGTGTCCTCACCCTCCCATCCAGTCTTTTTGTGAGGCTGTGCAGCCAGCCCATCCCCTCGTGCATTTCACATGCTCCTTTTTTTCTGTTCTCAGGGACACTGGCACTGTCCTTCCTGAGTGTAGCTTCCTGAATTGTCCATGTTGTGTGTCATTACCTCATTCATTCCTTCATTCCTTCATTCCGTCCACCCACCGCTTGCTGTTGATGCACCTGTAATTGCGGGCTTGTCGTGGCATGCCAGTGCTGCCCGGGCTGCTGTGGACGCACCTGGGAATGGCACTAGCGGCTGGCGTCACTGGGCCAGCGTAGGCTTCACAGTGGTGTCTGGGGCTGGTAATGGCCATTGCTATGTCTCCCAGAGGAAAATCCTGTGCCTGATGACCACGCAGGCCTCCATGCTAGCCAGCCACTCTAGCTGTTCCTGGAGACACCACCACCTTCTTCCTGAGAAAAGGCCGAGTAGAGTAAGGTGTGCCCTAGGAGAGGCAGTGTCTCCAGTGACGAACTCCCAAGTTGTTTTTAAACTTCAAAATAGAAACTTTAAATAAAAACACCACAAGGTATACCTGTCAGGCTCCACAACTATACACTTGGGGAGGTTGAGGCAGTGCGGTAGGCATCGGGGTGCAGCCAGCTGATTGCCCTGTGAGACCTGGGAAGGCCCTGGGCGTGCACAGAGAGAGAGAGAGAGAGAGAGAGAGAGAGAGAAGGGGGAAAAAGTCAGTGGAAATAACAACATGTTTCTTCCATAGAGCAAGGTCTTCATACAGTGTGGTACTCTTAAAAGGACATCTTAAAAGATGTCCATGTGTGAAATGCATCAAGGGCCCGAGCTCACGTAGGGAACCCAGTGCTGCAAGCCTTTGGGGCATGTTCGTTCTGAGACTAGAATTTTCTTCTTGCCCCATAGGACGGTGACTCTGAGTTAGGGTAGCTGCCTGCTGCCCTTTAGTTCCTGGAGGACCAAGCCACAGGTGAAGGACATAAGAACTTCAATTTTTAATTCTAAGGCTAGCTTTTATAACATTTTTTCTTATTTAAAAGATATAGAAAGACTTTTTTATCTTCAGAAGTATTCTTGTTTAAGAAAAGGTTTAATAACCAGTATATATTTTTGGAGAGAGGATTGAGTTGACATTAGGGAGGAAAATGATAAATCTGGCAATTTTTTAAGGTCTATATGGAATAGGATGGTGACTTGAAAATTGATATAAAAAGAAAAAAATTGTTATGTATGCTGGATCCTCACCAAATAAGAAAAGGTTTTGGAAGTTGAAAGGTGATTATTTTGCACTTAAAATGTATTTTTGCATTCATATTTGTCTCCATTTTGGAGAGTTGACATTTATTTTCAATTGTTTTCCCTTCCCAAAACATGCCATCTTCTTTTTTAATAATACACACTGTGATACACATTATAAATTGCCACCAGTAAGAGAAATGACATTTCTCCTCAGCAGAGCAGCTCTTCCAGCCCTACGAGCTGTGGCTGTGGAGTCTATCATAAAGGGGACAAATGATCTGCTGTTCAAAGCCTGCAGGCCTAGCAGTCAGCTGTGCCCTCGCCGAGTGGCCCGAGGCGGGGCATGCACATCCCGCAGCCAGCTGGCTGGGTGGCAGCTGGCCGTCCTGCAGGCTCCTCTTGCTTGCAGCCTCCTTGGGATGTGGAGAGGAGCACATTCTCCCCAAGTTTGACTTATATCTCATTAAGTCTAATTTCTTGTATAAAATAAAGCACGATTTGAAGGAGCTGAACCCACTTCAATCGGCTATTCATTGTGGTTTTTAATTTCTTACTTGTTTTATATAAAATGGTACGAGTCACAGTGTAGGTAAATTTAGGTAAAGCTGTGTCTTCTACGAGAAGCATCTTCTTTAGCTTAATGTGTTTTTGAAAGCAGTAAAAAGAAGTACAGCTTATTTTGTTCTTAAACTTAAAAATAAATTCACTATAAATCAAACAAGTCACTGTTCTACTGAACAACAGTACAATAACAGAACATAATGGATGCTATGATTCATCAAAAGGTACACCTCGGCACTAAGTTTTGCTTTGTATGAACAGTTGGAGTTACAAATTCGAGTTCTGCCCTAGTGCAACAGTAATTCCTGACTCCACCGTGCCAAGTACTGCCCTCTGGGCAGGTGGCCTTTCCTCTGCTGTAGTTGGTGTGCCCTGCACCAAGTTGGGTTCCGGCTGGTGGCTTTGGAGCACGACCGTGGTGGTCAGGTTGAGGAGCTCTGCTCTAATCTTCCGCCAGTAGCCCCTACCCCTGCCCTGTGCTGGCTCCACAGACGGCCCCACGCGGAGGCCTGGATTACCGACGCGTACGTGCGCGAACGTGCGCGAACGTGCTCCACCGGGGCCTCGCTGCCAGCCCCTGTGCGATTGATGGTGGATTAATCAGAGTGCTGGGTTTTGTTGTTCTGGTCTGATGGTTTATCTTGATTCATTTTCTTAGCAAATTGCAGTTCCATTTCATGGGCCTCCCAGAGTGATTGGCAGCCGTAGGGTGCAAGGGTGTCTGGAATCCGTTGACTCAGGTTTTAAACTGTCACTTTAGAGCTTAGTAGCCTTGGGCAAGCTGCTTAACTTCCTCTGGGCTTCAGTGTCTCTATTTGTATAGTAGAATAATATTTCCTAGCTTACCTAGTCTTTTGTGACAGCCGCCAATGGTGGCTGTCAAGTGCAAGGCCAGGCTGGGCGACTTAGAAGGTTGGCAAGACCCTGTCCCCAAATCTAGACTCGACAGAAACAAGGGCCAGAGCTGGAGCTCAGTGCTAAGACCCAAGTTACCTAGTTTTTGTGACAATTAAAATAATAAAAAGGATTTAAAATTCCTATTAGTGACCTCTTAACAACAAAAGCTGGTGGTGGAGGGTGAGAATTCCCTCCAATGCGGAGCTGAAAGCAGCGCTAGTGTGAGCAACCGTTATTTAAGAACAGAAGTGACCCTGGCCTGCTTTAATCCTAGCTCCCAGGCATTCAGGGCAGGGCCCATGTCCGGTGAATCCCTGTGTGGCCTGGATCTCCCTGGCACAGGGGATGTGGAGAGCTGAGGGAGGCAGAGGCTGAGAGGGCTGTAGGCAGAGGGTTAGGGTGAGCATCCCTTTGCCCCGAGGAATTTTCCCAGGAACCCTCTGGTCAAGATTTAGGGGCTGGGGCCAGGGAGATAGCTCAGGGGCACAAGTGCCTGCCTGGCAAGTGCAAGGCCGGGAGTTTGAACCCCAGTTGCACACACACAAAAAAAGATTTAGGGCCATGGTGGCACATGCCTGTAGTCCCAGCACTTTGGAGGATGAGGCAGGCAGGCGGATTGGTGCAAGTTTGAGACCAGCCTGGGCTACAAAAAGTGAGCGCAAGGCCAGCCTGAACTGCATAGCGAGACCCTGTCCCAAAAAGACAAAAAAAAAAAAAAAAAAAAGATAGATAGATTGATTGATTTAGGGTTGAGTGCTTGAAGAGTTTTTTTAATCTAGGTTTTCCTCATGTATTTTTATTTCCCCTTCATCAGTGGGTTATAAGATTGCCTGTTCCCTTGTTGTTTGGTAAACACATATTTAAGCCAGGTGTTTTTTTGTTTTGTTTAGTTTTTTTTTTTTTTTTTTGGTAAGCACATATTTACCAAATTAATAAAAAAAAAATTTATATAGTTGCAGGGAAGAAGAAAGGCAGTACAAATTCCACATCCAGTTTTATTAAACATCTACAAGATATCATCCATAAGGGACTTTTTATAGATCGCTTACCATTATATTTTGATTATCATTTGGATCCTTTGAAACTAGCATGTAAAAATTCTGAGCTCTAGAGCCAGGCTTGGTGGCTCCCTCCTAGGTTCTGCACTGTGGGAGGCTGACGATGGCGGCTGTCAAGTGCAAGGCCAGGCTGGGCAACTTAGAAGGTTGGCAAGACCCTGTCCCTAAACCTAGACATGACAGAAACAAGGACCAGAGCTGGAGCTCAGTGCTAAGACCCTAGGTTCAATCCCCAATACTGAAAAAGAAAGGAAATGGAAAAAAAACAAAACAAAAAAAACAAACCTGCGTTCCTGATGGGCAGCTCAAGATGCCCTCAGCTTGTTGATTGCCTCCAGGCCAAAAAAAAAGAAAGAAAGAAAGAAATCTTATAGACCTATGATTTTCAGCCTGTTCTTTTGAAGGCTTGTTAAGGCAGTATAGCATCATTTCAAAGTAAGAAAAATACTGCCAGTGGACAGTGAGGTGAGGTGAGGTGAAGACGGGGGCCAGGTCACGGCGCGATTGCAGGGCGGCTGGGCGGTGTGCCCCCCCCGCAGGCAGCTGCTTCACACGTGTTAGCAGGTGCGCGGTGGTGTCAGACTAAGCCAGTGGGTTGGCAGTATTTCTAAAACTTGCTAAGTGAACGTAAATAAACCTTGCCACTATCCAAAATTTTATCTTAGTTCCATTTGTAGCCTAGTTATTTCTTTTTACTCTATCTTATCACATGAATTGCTGAGGGCTGTGTCTTGCAGTTCTAGTCCTGGATGTTTCTCTTTCACACCCCTCTGTTGACGTTTTCATTGCATTTCTGTGGGCAGACCAAGTCCAACTCGCGCTCCCAAGCACGCCGAAGGCCGGTGAGAACGGGTGCCTCAAAAGACTAGAAGCGGCTCACATCCCAGCCGTGTTAGCCTTGCCTCCTGTGTCCTCCCGGGGCAGAAGGCTGTGTTTTTCTACACTGACTCCAAGTAACTCTTGTAATATTCCTTTGTTTTCCTGTAGCTTGCTGACGACCGCATGGCACTGGTGTCAGGCATTAGCTTAGATCCAGAAGCAGCCATTGGCGTCACAAAACGGTCCCCACCGAAGTGGGTGGAGGGAGTGGATGAAGTAAGTTGAATGTTAGTTTCACAGTTCTGTATTTTATGTGCTAATGGCAGCATATTTTTAATACATCTGCAATATAAACTAATTGCTCTACAACGTACACAATTAGAAATATCTAACCAGGTTTATTCATTTTATAGACCATAAGAAAAAGTTTCTTATATGTTAGTGATTTGGGTGTTAGTTTTAACAATGTTAAAATTTAAAATTTAACACTTTAACAGTTGTTAAAAGTTAACAATGAGGTAGTTTTAACCAGCTCAATTACAGAAATTAAGCTGTACAATAAAGAACAGTAGATTTAAATTTTTTTTCTGGTAACTTAAATTAAAATTTGCTCATCTATCAGTAAATCAGCAGGTTTCCTACAGACCCAGCTCTGTGTTCTGAGTGTAGCTAATTGTCTCTGAGGCGGACAGATACCTGCCAGGCGTAAGTGGAGTTCTGGTGACTTCATTTGTTTAGATACAATATGATGTTGGCCGGATTAAGCAGAAGATGAGAGAATTAGCCAGCCTGCATGACAAGCATCTAAACAGACCTACCCTGGATGACAGCAGCGAGGAGGAGCACGCCATTGAAATAACCACCCAGGAGATCACCCAGGTGAGGACGCAGACTGGCAATGGGCACCCAGATGCCATCAGAGTGTCACCGTTCTAAAGCAGCTGACAGACAGCTTCCTAGAGTTCCCCTGCCCCACCAGAAGCGCTCAGAGGGCCTTCTGGATCCTTCAGGCCCACCTGGTGCGCCAGCATACCTGTGTGATGTCCCGGAGGGGGACTGTAGTTGATTTGTTGGGAGTTGCTACTCTTGGTTGATTAAAGAAAAATTAAACTCAAAAGAGTACTCGTGAATACAATGATTTGATTTAAAAATATCTAGTGCTCAAAACCCTTATACTAAAGTATAGTTCTCATAATTGAAAGAAAGTTAGTATCTTGTTGGCTGGTGATCTGACTAGTGTTTAAGCTAGTATTTATGTTTTTATTTGTTTAGATCTCCAGTGGAAGAGCTGTAAACCTGATTCATAGGATTGGGGGGGGGGGGCGTCTCTTCTTTCACCCTTCTGACTCCAGCAATGGAAATAAAAAATAATGCTAGGCCCTGCCTCGTAGCTGCTTGCAGGGAGCAAATAGTGTGGCAGGATGTGGTGGGACACACAGCAGGCTCCCCACGGAGAGCTGAAGTCCACTGAGAGTCCCTGTGTGTGCAAATGAAGCCCCAGCTCACTTGGTTCACTCACTTGTCTCTGTGGGAGCTGGACAAGCAGGTCGTTGTCCTCCTCCTGCCGTGAGTGGGTGGAGAGGCCGGCTAGCACCTTCTGTCCCCAGCCCGCCTCAGCGCTCCTGCTCTCTCAGCTCTTCCACAGGTGTCAGCGTGCAGTGCAGGCCCTGCCCAGCAGAGCCCGGAGGGTCTGCTCAGAGCAGGAGGAGCGCTTGCTTCGGAACGTGGTGGCCTCCCTGGCACACACCCTGCAGGAGCTGTCCACCAGCTTCCGGCACGCGCAGTCCGGCTACCTCAAACGTGAGTGCTGCCTCGCCTTACATAAGAGATCTTTGAGTGGGGAAGTGCTCCTTTCCGGAGATTTGAATGTGATGTTTTTTTTTTTTTGCTTCTTTTTGTAAACGTTTCACCATGTTGCGTGTACCTTTCCTTCTTAGACTTTGAGCACATCACACCTTTTCTAACAAGAGGAGGCCCCTCCCCTGAAGGACCCTGGCTGGGCATGGAAGCACAGCTCTGGGTGACACAGCATAGTTCAGATCTAAGCAAGAATTTGAAGAACAATTGAGAATATTTTAAGAACTATTATTTTCTAGATGTAGAGGTTAGGAAGCTGCTCATAAATAGGTAAAAACAGTTAAGTTTAAAGCCACATGTTGGCACAGTGATGAAAGTAATACAGGCCTGCCCTTGTCACCCAAGTGGCGCGAAGCCAGGCAGGCGCACGCTTATCTTGCTTGCCCTGCGATGAGGGCAGCTTCCTGAGTTGGCCTTGTAGTCAACAAAGTTGCCTACTCCGCACCCCCACCTTCCTGGTTCTGGCAAGGGGCTTATTTGTATTTTAACTTCATTTCTCCTGAAATTTGATTAGGCCCACCTGGAGTTTTTACTGGAGGTGCTCCCAGAGAGAAACACGGCTTTTGTTGTTGTTACTGTTCGCGCTTTGTGACAGCAGTCAGAGTACATGTCTTGCTTTTCCCAAGAGCTTCTCGAATGATTGTGTAGCTCCGTGTTGCGTCAAGTGAGCTGCGCACGTCGGGAGCGTGCTTGGTCTTGAGTCGCCCCAGCACTTGCGTGATGTCGTGTGCTTTCCTGTGTCGTTCTCCCACACCCCTCGGAGATGGGCTTCTCGAAAGCTCGGAGGAGGCCTCCACTTTGACTGTTGAGCTTTACTCTAGATTGCCCCTTTTCCATGGTGGAACGGTAACCAGGATGGTTTACGTAGTCAAGTAAAGTGGATTCCTATCTGTGATAGGCATGAAGAATCGAGAGGAAAGATCCCAGCATTTTTTTGACACCTCAGTACCACTAATGGATGATGGAGACGGTAATGCTCTGTATGATCGGGTACGTGAAGGGGCTAAGAAGTGGCTGCTGTACATTTGCACCCCGTTCTGTGTCTGACCCCTGTGCAGTGCGAATGAAGCGGCCCTGCTGGACCCACGTGCCCGCCAGGTGACCCCTGCAGCAGGCAGAAGAGCCGCCATCCTGTCGCTTCCTTTTCCCAAGCCACAGGAGGCCTTGCATGCTGCTTTCCGGAGCCTTCAGGAGAGCGGCAGCGGCCGCTTTCTCAGGACGAGTCAGGGAAGCACAGGGCCATCCCAGAGTCCCTGCATGGCTGCTTGAGCCTCTGTTGTGTGTGTCCCTCGCTGTGGCCACAGTGCCGTAGAACCGATGCTTTGGGGAATTTGCATTTTTCCCATTAGGGAAAAACAAATGCGTATTGTCATGCGTCTTCTAGATGCATTCTTCATCAGTTCATTCTCTCTGAGTTGTGTCTGAAGTGGCGTAGCATACGTTTCCTAAAGGGGACGTTCTGCACTGTTGTTTTGCTAGGGTTTCACGGATGACCAGCTGGTGTTAGTGGAGCAGAATACACTGATGGTGGAAGAGCGGGAGCGAGAGATCCGCCAGATTGTGCAGTCGATTTCTGACCTGAATGAAATCTTTAGGGACTTAGGAGCCATGATTGTGGAGCAGGTATGTGGCTCACCTATGCTACCCATGTTTTTCTACTGTTGAACCTGTTCCTTCGCAAATGCTTTGATTCTCTGTTTCTCTTAAAAAAACTTCAACCTCTATGTGTGCACAAGTGATAGAGAATACTGTCATTTGCTACAAAAATATTAATAAGCTCAACCAGAAAGAGCAGTTCTAAGACTCGCACCACCGTATGGAGCCCTGCTTGATTTCGACCAAGTCCAGCACTGATTCTGGCAACAGATAAGATTTCCTTTCTAATTTTGGCAGGTTATTGGGTAATGGCCATTCGAACCACTAGCTTTCAAGTAGAATTAAATTGTTGTTCACTGTTCGAATCTGATTAAGGCATTTTATTATCTTGCCAGCAGGGATTTGGGTCCCGATCCCCCAGAAACCAACTGCAGAATGGAGTGTTCAGGCCCTGCAAGATCCAGTTACCCTAATTACTCCCGTGTCACCCTATGAACTGCTGTCTCTCTTGACCCAGTGTATTTCCAACAAGAGTCCTATCATGCACAGCTCAGTGGCCCCTTCTTCCTGGAAAAGCCAAGAGGTTAAGCAGTTTTCAAAAAATTTTCTTTGAGGCCCAGATTTTAATTTTGGAGGGTGCACTGGCTCTTTCCACACTGTGTGACCCCTGGAGAGCCACCTGGAGGTCTGGAGCTCTGTGTCCCAGGCCTCGTTACCTTGGGTGGAGCTAGCTGGCCTCTGCTTACTTGATTCCAGTTTTTAAGCAGGAGGTGGACATCAGAGCTGGCCTTTTGCTCGCAGGACCTGTGTCCACTGAGCACACATTCCTTTAAGCCCCAGTAAGTCTGAATACGGCATATCCTACAGTAGCTAAACCTAAAAAAGGAACCTTAGTTTGCATATATTTGTTTTCAGTGTTGGGGATCAAATTCAGGACATTGTACTTGCCAGGGAGGCACATAAGCCTCTGAGGTACATCCCTGGCCCCCAGGACCTCAGTTTTCTGGCATTTCTCTTGAGCTAGATTTTACTGCAACTAGCACTGCTACCAAGTATCTCATGCTGCTTAAGGGTGATTCCAGGGCTCCCAGTGCATACCTTCATCATGCATTAGGGCAAAAACACTGTGTGGCAGACGCTGTCTGTAACTTGCATGTCTCGTGTTTGAAGTTCAATTTCCCTTGTTGTGGTTGTTGATCACCTGTAACTGTCTTTTATTACGCAGGGTACGGTCCTTGATAGAATTGACTATAACGTTGAACAGTCCTGTATCAAAACCGAAGATGGCTTGAAACAGCTTCACAAGGTAATAACATTTTTCACTGGTTGAGAATTTTAGGAACTATTATCAAATCTCAAGAATTCATAAGAGGATTCTCCCCTGGCATAACTCTTAAGCACTCCTGTTTACGGTTGGCTATCAATGCAGTCATGTAAAACATACCCCATCATTTTGTTTGTTGAAGCTCACTGTGTGGGTTGGTGCCATCTTACTGCAATTGCCTTTCCATATGTGCCTTGCCCTGAGAGCAGAGCTCCATTCTGTGACAGTCAATTCTAGAAGGACTGGGAGTTGCCTTCTGTCGTCCTTTTGAGACTTCTCGTTTGAAGGCATCAGTTGCATGGGTATTCGCTAAGACACGTGCTGAGAAGTCTGCTTGTGGCTGCTGCCTCAGCCCTTGTGTGTGTCGCTGTGCTTCTGCTGAGTGCTGGTGCAGAGTCGCTGTGGAGACGGGAGCCTGTGCGCCCCTTAGTTACCGCAACACGTCTGTGTGCTACCTGAGAAAGGGAAAGTTTGTGGAATGAAGTGGGAGGGTTCTCGCTCTTTGCTAATGAGGTGCCTATCTCAGGATGTTTTCTTATTGTTAATTTCTTTCTCTTTAAAGAAAAACAATGGAAAGCATCTTAGAAATCTCATCATCATCAATTAGGAGAAACACGCATGAACTGCTGTGTGCTGGTGTATAATTAGGCACATATTTTCTTTAAAAGAAATATAATAATTCATAGATAAAATAAATTCTATTTATTTCCTTCTTTCATTGAGACTCAGTGGTATTTCTAGACAATTAATGAACACCTCTCCAGTGCGCTAGCATATTATGCTGTTATTTTTCTTAAAGCAGTCGCTTCGTACAGCACAGGTCGCCCTTAGCAGTGGCTTCGGGGTCTCAGGCTAGCCTCGTGCACTCTAGTTGGAAATCCTGGCCTGACTTCAGGGAGCTGCTGCCTGGTAGAGGCAGTAAGGAGAGCCACACAGAGTGGGGAGCAGTCTTAGCTAGAGAGAGGTTTTTTATGCATTTAGATGAACTTGCTTACCAAGCTCTGTATATTAAAAGTGGAGACCAGCTTCAGTTTCTCATTCTGTAATACCCAGGTTTTGATATGCTGCTGAATTATGCATGGGTTTTGAAGTTTCTTAAATAAAAACTAGTGAAACATGTTTTCTATTATAACACAGACAAAGGGGAAAGCCTTCTCTGCAGAAGTGAACAAATCTAGTGGGAAGCAGAAATTTTGTTTTAAGTTGTACTTTATAAATCATTGTGAGAGGTTTCCAAGCATATTAGTTGGTGTGGCTTCCCTGGTGCCTGTGCCGTTTATGAGAGGGGAAGGTGTGCTCCATCTTCTCTCAGACCCACTCTGACACTGGCGTCCTTGGTGGGGCTCCTGAGGGTGCTTGGTCCTTGGGAGGGCTCCTCCTGGCTGCACCCTTGAGATGCTCTCTTGCTGTTTTCTCCCACTGAGGACCCCTCTCGGGAGGTGGGTGGGCTCGCTGTTCAGCCTTGGAGCAAGGTCAGTGAGAAGCACGTGGGCCTCTTTGGACCGTTGGTTCCGTATTCCTGGTTGGGATACCTGCAGCCAGCTGTCTCTTGAGAGACAGGAGGAACGCACTTTTCCACGTGTTGGGCCCATGCCTGATAGCCAGGAACTCGGAGTGGGGAGAAGCAAGTCCACTAGACCACAGTGCCTCAGGCAGCCTCCGTCCTAGCAGTCGGTTCTGAACTGCTGTTTCCCCAAGCCCAGGGAGCTAAGTAGCACCAGGCGTCGGGCCCTCCCAGCTCAGTGGACACTGAGGGAAGGTTCCTAGCACAGCCCGGCCTGCAGCAGAGCCACCATTCACTGCACAGAAGAGTCAGAGCCTTGCGCAGGAAAGCGGGGACCGGCTTGGGATTCCTGGGAAAATGACTGCCTTTTTTCCTCCTCTTTCTGTAGGCAGAACAGTACCAAAAGAAGAATCGGAAGATGCTTGTGATTTTAATATTATTTGTCATCATCGTTGTCCTCATTGTTGTCCTCGTTGGTGTGAAGTCTCGCTAGTGACCTTGGGTTCGCTCTGTGCCACCTCATGGATTCCCCACTGGGGGCTCGGCCACACCCACCTGCTGCCTGCCGAGGCGCAGCCAGCGGGCTCTGGCACGGCGGCGAGGCGAAGCTTCCTAGAGTCCTCTTCGCTGTCGTGCTCGAGGGAGGGGAAGGGGCCTTTGGTTTTGTTTCATCACTGTCAAGCCTTGAAGGGCCTTTGTCACTGCTGCCGAGTAGAGATTGGTTCTGTGATCAACTATAATATATATATATATATATATATATATATATATATATATATTTT
>PVKN010017086.1:0-17615 GCA_004027915.1 Capromys pilorides | reverse complement strand
GCCTAGAAATGTTTCCTGGTTCCTACGATGACTGTGCCCTTCACAGCGGTGACACTGAGGCCCTGTGAGCCGAGATCACTGGCCGGAGGTACCAAGGTTCTTCAGCTATTAACACTGCTCCCTTCCTCAGGTGCCTTCTTGGGGTGCCTCCCTGTGTCCGCCCCCAGCCCCAGCATGTACAGTTTCTGCCTGCTTCCGTGTCCCCAGCCCCAAGGCTCCTTGCTATGTTTTCAAAGACAAATCCCAAAGGCCACTCTGCACTCCGCCTTGGGCTTCCGGGCTGACCCTGCCCGAGGTCACTGCACTGTGCCTGCTGCACCTCGCAGCACGCAGCCGGAGAGCTAACCACACACACGCTTACTAGAGTTGACTTTGGACGGCTGACCTGGAAGCAAGGCCAGAAAGGATGCAGCCTGTCCTCGGAGCTCAGGGAAAAGAGGGTAGGCTGGCCCTTCTTCCTGTTTGGCGGCTGAATCCGACTTCCTCAATCCAGATTGCTGGGCAGTTTCTGGGGGTGGGAGAGGTCTGGGGACATATATGGGAGAGGGACAGGATTTGCATATATATATATATATATATATATATATATATATATATATATATATTACCAAATGCTGCCCCAGTCTGTTTTATGTTGCTGGGATCAGCTGCCACTGACAGGGTAATTTATAAAGCAAAGATGTTTATCTATGTTTTGGAGGCTGGAAGGGCTGCGCTGTTCCACGGTACACGTGAGAGAGCAACCTGCTCTGCAGCAAGCGCGCTGCCACCTGCCTAGCGCCTTCTCAGAGCATGAGACTGATGCACACACGCAGGAGGGCGGCATCCTGCAGGCCCAGGCCCCACTCCTTTAGGACCTGTCTCCCTGCACGGTTGCACTGGGGACAGCTTTCCACTCACTCAGACTGTAGCGCACAGGGAGCTGCCCTCTCACGCGAGCACCAGGGAGCTCCCAGGTCTTCAGTGGCGAGGCCCTGAGGGGAGGCAGGACATGGCATCCACGCTTGACCCCACTGCCTGTCCAGGGCAAGTCTCCTGCTGGCCTCCGCAGGCCCTCTTCTGGAATGTGGTGTTTAGAATGTTTTTCTCTTGTCTCTGTTCATTTAATAAACAAAGAGACAGGCAGGGCTATAGCTCAGCAGCACAGCACCTGTCTGGCAAATGTGAGGCCCTGAATTTGATTCGTAGTACCAAAACACAAGACAGAAAACAAACCCACGTAGGCCTTCGGTGCCAAGGGCTCTGCTATGTGTTAGAGTACATTCACCTAAAAATCCAGGTTTGGGGTGGTGAAATGGCTCAGCAGGCCAAGAGCCTGCTTTGGCAAGCATGTGGACCAGGGTTCGATCCCTGGCACCACATGCTGCACTGGCACTGTCCCTGGGCGCACCTGAGCTGGCCATCAAGTCCAGGCATGGTAGCGCATGCCTGTAATCCCAGTGCGGGGGAGGCTGAAAACAGGAGGATCACCACAAGTCTGAGCCTCATAGTGAGACCCTGTACCAAATACATTTAAAAAAAAAAAATCAGGCTAGGGGCTTTTTGGTACAAAGGTAGAGAGTTCTTCAGTCCTACAGTTGTACCTGGCAACTGCCTGTGGCTCTGGGCTGAGGTGGCCCTCCCTAGGGTCACTTTCATCTGGCGCATGTCCCTGGCCCAGGCTGTCTGCTTGGCCTCAGCAACCCTCGAGTCTGAGAGCCTTACACAGGTTTCTGCCTCCTGTGTCCCAAAGCAGGGCCTACTGCAGGTGCCAGAGAAAGGCGCACGGTTTATCGTGGGAAACTGACTAAAGATGGCTCTCCTTGAAAGATCCTGGTCTCGGCCACAGCGCCCACAGAGTGCTGCAGAGGGACGGAGTCCAGCCCCTTCCTCTGGGTCTCAGATCAGGCCCTGTGGGTGTCCTGGAAGCGAGTTCACAACCCTTGGGCCCAGCGTGGTGGAGATGGGAGCTCGCTGGGCGCCGGGAAGCCTTCGGGCACATCCATCAGCTGCCGCGTGGGTGTGCTCGCAGCGGACCGCAGATACCGACAAAAGCCTCTCCCGAGAGCGTGCGCAGTAGCAGCTAGAAGCCACTGAAACGCCCAGGAGCTGGTCTGGGATGGAAGATGCGGCGCTCCCTGCCCAGCGGCTGCCGGAGGGACCGGAGTGGGTGATTTTGTGCTGATGTAGAGAGAATCCAAGATGCGCTTTCAGCAGAATAAAGCAAGGAGCAAAGGAGGGCTCGGTGTGAATGTATTTTGTGTAGAAAAGGGCAGATGGAAGCTTGGCCTTTGGCAAAGCCTGGGGTGGACCCCGGCTCTGCCCCTTGGCAGCTGTGTGCCGTGGGCAAGTCGCTTCCCCTCTCTGGGCTTAGGTAGAGAGGCAGCGCCACGGAGCTCATGGCGGCCTCTCTCCATAGAGTTGCGAGGAGTCTGCGTGTTCCCGTATGCAAAGTATGCACAGGGCTGGGCCCACAGCGAGTTTTCCTGTGCCATTGTTATTACCATCTGCCTTCAGGATCTGTGAGGTCCTTCCCTGAGAAGTCTGAATGGCAGAGCCGGCTGGGCCCTCAGGAGACACAGCGAGAGGTACCTGCGACTTGCGGGACTTGGATCTCTGGGGAGCCTGGCTCCCTTGTGGTCTTGTGGGGCAACAGGGCCTCTGATCTCCTCCCTTTCTCTAAGCTTCCAGCCAGTGCCCTCCTCCCCAGTGCTCAGAGCTTCACAGAGCTGCTCCACAGGAGAGAGGCGGAGTCAGAGTCCCTCTGACCCCTCTCTTCTCGGCAAGGCTTCTAAAGGAGGAAACCCTCTGGGGGAAGTGTCTGGGGCACATTTGCATTCTTTCACGCCAAGCACAGCTCTCTGGTTGGAAGACCAGAAACTCAGGCAAGTGGGCATCAAGGCACTCCCTCAAGGCACTTGGGCCACTGTTTTCCACAGCATTCTGCTCGGGGCCAGGGCCACTGCCTGTCCAGCTATCCAGAAGAGCATCCCTCAGGCTCCCCAGGGGTGAGGCTGCCCATCTCTCTTTCTACCCAGCTCACTTCCGGTCCTGTGGGGTCTTGGTTGCCACTCAGCAAACCTCTTCCCTCTTATTCCTAATCCAGTCCTTGGATTAAGCCCTCCCTGCATCCTAATTAGGATGTGTGCTATGGTTTCAGTGTGGTTAAATGCGCACCCCAAAGGCTCTTGTGTTGAAGCCCCTTGTGTGGAGGCAGTAAGAGACAGCGGGATCCGCATGGGGTAGGGCCCAGTGGGAGGTGGGTAGGTCATTGGGATCTGCCCTTGGAAAAGATTGTGCTCTCTTGGGATGCTGGCTGGTTCTTATGAGAGAGTTGTTATGAAAGGTACCATGGACAGTGGAGTGATACAGGGGCAACCCTCCAGTTCAGGCCCTGTAAGACCACCTCTAGAGCCCAGGGTGAAGAAAATCCAAAAGATTTGGAGCCCAACAGATCTGCATTTAAAGCTTATCTCTACAGGCATTATCTTGGCAAGTTGGCAACACTTTATCATTTCCTGGGCCTCAGTTTCCCATCTGAAAAGTGGGTATGCAAGGGTCCATCTTGAAGCGTGGTTGCAGGAATGGTGAATGAATGTGTGTCGCGCTGCATCTGCACCATCTACAGACGGTCCATGACGGAACTCGAATAAGAATTAGAAACACGTACAGCCACTTGACACTCTTATGTTATTTTAGTTAAAGTTACAAAAGTATCTGTGCCAGTGATGGTGAAGCTTTTAGAGACCGAGTGCCCAAGCTGCAATCTAAAACTCACTAATTTATCGCCAAGTGCCAACACTGCAATTAAATCTGAATGCTGAGGTTTTAGTTTAGAAAAAACAACTGTTATCCAATGCTTGGCTGTTGGGGGGACTTGGCTCACATGCCAGCAGAGAGGGGACTGTGTGCCCGCTGGAGCACACATGCCATGGGCTCACCACTACTGATCCATGCTATTTTAGAAAATATAGTGATCGGAAATGAAAAGGCTTCCACATTAGGAGTTTGAGGAGTCTTATTTCAGCATGGGAGAAGGCTCAAGAAATAGTGTTAACTTCTACCCATGCACCCTACCTATCCAACCCATCCATCCATCCATCCACCCACCCATATACCACCTATCCATCCACTTATCTATCTATCTATCCATCTATTCATCCATATTCATCCATCTACACATCCATCCATACATCTACCCATCCATCCATCCATCCATCCATTTATGCATCCATCCATCCATTCATCCACACATCCGTCCATCTATCTACCCACCCACCTATCCATCCATCTATGTATCCATCCATCCATCCATCCATCCATCCATCTATGTATCCATCCATCCTTCTACCCACCCACATATCTATCCATCCATCCATCTATCCATCCATCCATCTGTCCATCCATCCATCCATCCACCCATTCATCCATCCATCATCCATTCATCCATCCATCCATCCATCCACCCATTCATTCATCCATCCATCCACCCACCCACTTATCTATCCATCCATCTATGTATCCATCTATCCGTCCACCCATCCATCCATCCACTCATTCATCCACCCATCTACCCACCCATCCACCCAGCCATGGGTAGAGGCATGTTAACCAGAATATTAGACTCCACCTTATATTATATTTGGGGTGGGGTGGGAGGGGCCAGGAGAAGCCCTATCATCCAGTCCCGTCACTTGCCCTGGCTCGATCCTTGCCTTCATTGTTGTTGTGAAAACTTAGGCAAAATCTACTTTACATCTATTTTTCATCTTCCTGAAATTCAAACTCAGGAATTTGTCCCCCCCGCAACTTTACCCCAATCTAATTTCCTTTTATTATGAAAACTAGGGAAATGACAAGTAATTGCTTGAAGATGTTATAAAGATTGCATTTTGTTTTGCAACTATCAGCTTAAAAATAATGTTTAAGAGATTATGAATGGGTGATTAACTATTTCTTCCATTACTTCTCTCTCAAAAGCAAAACCACAATGACTGTGATAAACACAGTAAAACAGAGGCCTCTTGATCCGAAACTAGGCGAGAAAACAAAAATACCTATCTCACAGGGCACAGTAGCCCTCTGGGGGAGGAACGTTTCCTCTCAAGTCTTGGGGAAGACAGAACAGGAAAGAGGGTTGTGAAAGACAACCTTCACATCTCCCTGGGCCAATTCCTCTGGGGTGCCTCCCCTCTTCCATTATTATGCGAAATAGGAGTTAGAGGACTGTAGTCAAATCCCCTACTCATCGCCTTTCCTGAGTCAGTTTGTTTGGGGTGAAAGCAGTCTCTGATGCAGCTCTATTATGCCATTTCAGTGGATGTTTATCACTTAAAAGGAACAATTTTAATACCAACATTTGCTCTACAGCGTGAGCCATAAATGTGATTTAGGCTTGCCTTTATAATAGACTCTATAGGCGACTGCGTCAACTCCCGAGTGCTCTTCCAAGTGGTAGCCAGGGAAAATGAGCAGGCTTTTCTCTCTTTGGTGAGAGTTTCCCTTTCCAAGTCCTCTTGAAATTAATTGAATGCAAACTGGGTCAATGAGCTGCTCCATACATCTTCCTGGTGAGGTGTCTCCAGGGCCCCAGGATGTCTAGGGAAAGCTCTGTCTCTCAAGGCCCTGGAGGCTGAGGCCGATGCTCCACTGGCATTCAGGGGCTGCTCCTGCTCTCCTCTCTCCTGGCCCAACTTTCCATCTGCAGTGGCTGGGGACGAAGGCAAAGGCGCAGCTGCCTCAGTGCTGCTGGGAGTCACGTCTGCTGGCTGGCAGCGCCAGCTTCTCAAGAGCTTGCTAGAGATACAGAGTCCTGGGTTCTGCCCAGTCTGGCATGTGACAAAAATGATGAGTCTGGACTTGGATGCCACAAAGTCAGGTTATATGGTGACAGACTGGGGCATGTGTCCTGAGCGGGCAAGGAGCATGGGGACTGGTTGGAAAATGAGGCCAGCCTTGTCTGTTCAGACCTACCCGGTGGATGGGCATCCTCCCCTCCTGTGCCCAGGCCCTTCCTGCATGCCATGGTGTCCTTGTCATTCCAGCGGGCATGGTGAAGGCACAAATGTGTTTAGCACGGGGAAAACAGCCACTGCTGGTGAAAGAGTGACCAGTGGGCTCCACAGCAGCTGGAAGGATGTTCACACTGGTTCAGGGGGCAGAGCCAGCAGGCAAAGTCCCAGGGGACTGGAGGCATGGCAGGGCATGGGGCTGACATAAGAGGCATGTGGTGGGCACCATGGGCACCACAATCTTGTTTGCCACAGAGGCCGTTCTCTTTTGGTAAAGGTCCTTTCTGCCCCATCTGTGGTCACATCCAGGTCCTGTCTCATCTGTGTTAGCTTCTACCTGGCCTTGCTGAGACCTCTGCCCGCCCCCCACCCCCCCATGCGGGGAACCGGAACCTTGGGAAGAAGGCCAGGCAAGGCTGCCTGTGTGGATGAACAGCATCCTGCTGAGAGGCACCTCCACTCGGGGCGAGATGGGATTAATTTTTATCGGAAGCCGCCTAGGCTGAATGCGCAGTTTTCAAATTGTTGACTGTGATATTAAGTAACAAGCAGACTCCTATCCAATGGATGTTATTAAAATTAACTGTTTTAGCACTACATTTAGAATCAAAACCAATCTGTCACTCCTAAATTGGTTTCTTTCAACTGCTATTTGCGGGTAAAATGAACAGTTTTAACAATTACATCTCCAGTGCAAATCATAAACTTGATTTACGGGAAAACACTTAATTTACTACATTTGACTGTGCGCCAGAGCTGCCAATTATCTGATGCTAAATTTCCCTGTTTGGTTATTTTGTTTGTAGCAGTGGCCTCGGCCCCTTTGCCTCACTCACCTGAGGGCCCGAGGTCACACCTGGGGTCAGGGTCCTGCTTGGGGCACTGGCGTGGGGACAGTTGGGTGTGTAAGAGAAGACAAGGGGCCCTGGTGAGCTGGGTGCTCAGGGATCCTCTGCTCCACTCTGTCTCGAGTTGTAAAATACTGGGATGAGTGATACCGCCCCTGTTTGACCCAATGAGGCATACCACCAAGGAGGAAAAAACATAGAGTTGGAGCAGGATGACCTTCAGGGAAAGCGAGTCCTTTTGCTCATTTAGTCATTCATCAAGCACTGATAGAGCAGCCATTTTTTTTTCCCTGAGTGAGGAGTTGTAGGCTCTGCCATGACTAATGTACCCTCCACGGTCCCTGCCCTTAGCAAATTTACTAACAGGAAACACAGGTGCTGGACAAGATGACTTGATGATGGGAAAAATCTCCGTTTGATGGTTTGGAAGTAGTAGGAGGCCCTGTGGTGCAAGCACTGTGCTCAGAGCGGCGGGAAGTATGTGTGTGTGTGTGTGTGTGTGTGTGTGTGTGTGTGTGTGTGTGTATGTGGAGACCATGTAGGAGGTTGGTGAATGGGTGGGCCTGGGGTCACCTGAAAGACATTGCTGAGGGGGCACAGGGCTTCCCAGCTCCAGGTTCACCCTGGGTTGAAAATGTGCATGGTCTCCTATGTATTCCAGGCTGGATGAATTTGAGCTCACTGTGGAGCCCAGGCTGGCCTTGAACTTGCCATGTCCCTCATGCCTCAGCCTCCCAAGTGCTGGGATTCCAGGTGTGCACCATGGCGGCACTGCTGTTGGAGAGAAGTGCAGGGTATTTCCAAGGCAGGCTGCAGACTCTGACCTGACAGGAGTTGAGCAGGAACTGTGAGCCGGGCCGTCTCTTTTGGGGAGTTTAGATTGGCTCTGAGTTACAGTTGAAGCCTTTCTCTGGCTAGGCCAGTGGAAGTTTATGGGAGTCTGCAGGGCCTGTGAATGCCAGGAAGTCATAGCCTGGGGTTGGGGGGATGAGTCTCTTGTATTTTGAGAAGTCAGAAAGCACATGCAACCCATATGCAAATGAGCTGCCAGCCAGCACTTAATGCTTGGTGTAGCCAGTCGGCTGCACTGCCTCAGAAGGCTCATGCCTTTCCGCCAGAGTGAGAGGGGTGGCACCTTGTGACCAGGGACAGAGTTCAGGTGGCATCTGAGACAGCAGTGGGAAGAGTTTCCCAGGACCTTTCCCTCCAGCTACACTTCTGTGGGAGGCGGTGTCCCCTGGGGAGAGGCAGAGACCCAGGTGCAGGCCCCTGCAAAGCAGGATGGAAGCCCCAGGTCCCCACCTCCAGGGAGCCCAGGCCTCAGGACTGAAGGGGGCGGTTCCTTTTGGGTGTGGGGGCTGGCCTGGGCAGGCCTGAGTTCTCCTCCCCTCTGCCCAGACCCCGCTCTCCTGGGATCTGTCCTCACAGAGGATCATGGGCTCTTTCAGAACCAACACCCCAGTCAATGGTCTGGGGTGCCCTCTGGGCTTGAGGTGGCCCCATGCTTCCTGAGATGGTGTGGCTTCCTGGTTTCCTACCTTGCCTCCTTGGCCTCTAAACTGAGCCAGGAAGCGTCCCAGAATCCTGTGATTGAAAACTCGTTGTCAAATCTCTTTCCCTGGGCACCCTACAGAGCTGTAGGAGGCTACGGAGCTTTGCCTGAGTTGATAAAGAATGTAGGACTGGTCGGGGCCCACCTGACTCCTCATGGCTCCTGTGTGGCCTCCGATGGGTCCCTTCTCTGCCAGCACCCTGAATCTTAGCAGCGAACCAGACAGTCCCTGTAAGAGCCCATCCTGCAGAGTACAGGAGCTCCTGAGTCACCAGAAGATATGTGTGTGTGTGTGTGTGTGTGTGTGTGTGTGTGTCTGTGTAGACCACGTGGGAGGTTGGTGAACAGGGCGGGACAGGGGCCACCTGACAGACACTGCTGAGGCGGCATAGGGCTTGCCAGCTCTGGGGCCACCCTGAGCCCCCTCAAGGGAGGCAGGATGGAGCCAGCTGGCAGGGCTGTTCCTAGACTGGATCCTGGGTGCTGGCATGGGGGTCCACGGCTGTGCCAGCCACCCCTCCCGTCCTCCTGTGCTCCTTCTCCTCTGTCCCTGCTCCCAACCTTCTCTACTTCCCCATGTGCCTCGCTCTCCCTGCAGGCCTTCCTTCTCAGCCTCCTTGCATCTGTGGGGCTGCTCTCCTCCCCTGCTTCCCCTTGGCCTCTGCCCTGCCTCCTCGAAGGGCCCCCTCAGCTCCCCGACCTTCTCTGCAGCTCCTGTCACACACCTCTCCTGTGCCCTGCTATATCCAATCTCCCGTCTTCTCTCCCCTCAGTTCTCAAGTCCTGAGCACTTTAGGGAAACTGAGGAAGAGTCTCAGGCAACTGAGGGTGGGAGGGGCAGGAGGGGAGCACGTCAAGAACACCCAGTCTTCAGCAGGTGGCACTGTTGGGCGACTTTTGCTTAGGAAACCTTTTAGCACTGCAAAGCACTCAGGAATCTATTGGCATTGAGAGCTTAAAAAAAAAAAACATTAAAATTAAAATAATGACTCATTTCCTGGGCATCATTAAACAAGGTGCAGTGTTTGTGCGTGTGATGTGTGCGATGAGTATATGGCGTGTGCGTCTGCGCGCGTGTGGGGGGCTGCAGCACAGTGAGTGTGTGGACACGTGTGAGCACTGGCGACACTCAGGTGTCCGGGTTTGTGCGCTGGAACAGTGTTGGCCTGCAGATGGGACCGCGTGGGTGTGGTTTCAGCAGGGATCCGAAGTGACACGCAAGGAATGCCTGTGGATAAGTACCGTGGGTTCAGGCTCAGGTCTGTGTCTCTGCGTGCCTGTGTAGCTGCGGGTGCGTGGTGCAGGGGTGGGACTTCGTGGGAAACACGGCTTGGCTGGCGGTGAGTTAGCATCTAGGAGAACCCTAGAGGCTCCCACTACCCCTTCGGGATTTAAATTTTGACTTCCTGCTTACAGCTGTGTGATTTTGACCTTGTCACATGCTCTGAGCTTTAGATTTCTCACCTAAAAAATGAAATAGCAACCATCATTATTTCTCTGAATGATGGTGGATTATTTGGATTTTTTCTTGAGAAGGGGCTCATGATGTAGTTCAGACTGGACTTGAATTAATTATGTAGTCCAGATTGAATTTGAATTCGTAACGCTCCTCCTGCCTCAGCCTCTAGAGTGTTGGATTACAGATGTGCACCCCCACAAGGGGCTGTCTGGATTATGGTGAGGTTGAAATAGGATCAACACGTAAAGGTCTTGGTATGATGCCAGACATGGGTTGGTGCCCAGTGGCCTCAGACCCGTAATGCCGTGGCCCAGCTCCTCTGTTGGCTTGGTGGCCTGCTGGATCCTGTGCACCTAGCTCTGCTGGGCAGGCCAGGGCTACAATGTCCTCCATGGTGGGGACCCAGCCAGTGCAGGCCCCATGAGTCACTGGGCCTAGCTCCTACTGTAACAGGAAGTGAGAGGGCAGCCCAAGGCCAGAGGTCTGTGCCCTGGTACACAGAGCTCCTGCTTTGCCCTGTCTGTGTTAGGGCTTTGAGCTGGCTGGCTTCTTCCATTCCTGGTGCCACAGGCCAAGGCCTGAGGTTGCCCTTTGCCCAGGTTCCTGGAACCCCAGCTCCACCCTCCGCCCTCTTTCCTCTTCCTCCTCTCTTCCTGGTGGCTTTGAAGTTGGCAGTGGAACAGTCTGGTCTGTCTGGAGGTGTAACTGCGACTCAATATGTAGGAGCTTTGAGCAATTAGTAGCAACTTTGAGCAATATCGTAACACCTACTTCCCAGGGTTGGCTCTGTGTGCTAGGGTCTCTTGTGTGGTTGGTGGGTCTCGTGGCCACACACATCTGGCCCCATATATGTCTCTGATCTCTGGTCTCTCTCTCTCTCTCTCTCTCTCTCTCTCTCTCTCTCTCTCTCTCTCTCTCTTTCTGCTTTTCTTTCTTTCTTGTAACAGGGATCGAACTCAGGACCTTGAGCTTCCCGGGCAGGTGCTCATGCCACTGAGCTCCCTGGCCTCTTTTTTTTTTTTTTTTTTTCTATAATGTAGTGTCTCTTCCTTCAGGGCTTCTGCATGTGGCTTGGGTCTCTTGTGGCACTGTGGTCTCAGGGTGGTGGCACTTTTTATGGGGCAGATATCTCTCAGGAGATAGGAAGTGGGTGTGTCCAGTTAGGTAAGAGCCTTGGGTTGCTATGATGCTACTTCCCATGACTTTTGCTGGATAAAGCTGTCACAGACCTGCCTAGAGTCCAGTGGCCGCAGCCCTCTTCATGTGAACTGCTGGCTGGGTGGTGGTGCTGGAAGACCAGGCAGGTTAGGGTTGGCAGTGACTACGCCACCCCAGTGAGTTGTTGTTGGCCTGGCTGGTGGCAAGGCCCCAGGCATGCTAGCACAGCGGTCAGCCTCCCCTCACACAGAAAGAAGCCAAGGCTCAGTGCAGTTAAGGGAGCAGGTCCGGGCTGCACAGCTCACAGAGGGCAGTGCTGAGTGTCAAGGTCGCCGTGGTCCTCCATGAAGCGCTCACGGTCAGGAGAAGGCCCAGGCAGTGAACCGTCTCCCGTGGCTGCTCCTGCTCTCCCCCACCCTCCGTTGGCTGCTCTGTCTCCCGCTCCTGCCCCTGAGGGTGCCGCCCTGTGCTCCGGCCTCTTCCAGCTTTCCAGACTCACTGATCTTGCAACTGCCCTGCAAGGAGCTGCACCCCTTTGAAGAGGTTGGTGGGAACTGAGGTGCAGAGGTAGCACGTGGTTCTCATTGCCCTGAGTGGCTTTTCTGGCTCGCTGGGGCCCACGTGCACAGTCCCCACCCCTGTCCCCGCCCGATGCTGCGCATCCCTGGCCTGCCTGCTCCGTGGGGCTCACACCTCCTTGTTACCTCACCACCACCATCTCCTCCACCCCACACTCTGGTCTCACTGTGTCTGGATTGCAGCAGGCCCTTCTATGGCTTCTCTGACACTGGTACTCTGGCATCTTCACTCCATGGGGTCCCTGGAGCCTCAGGACTAAGTATTTGGGAACCATTAGTTTTCTTTATCCCATGGGTCTTGGCCACGTACGTCTCTTGTGCTCCCGACTTCATTTCACAGCATCACTGTTTCCTCTTCCTTTGTTAGGACTTTCATGTGCTGTGGACTGAGTTCAAATCAAGTCATGCAGTGGCCCTCAGATGTGTCCACTTAACCTAGGTTGACTCCCAAGTCCGTGTCCTCAGCATTCTATGTTGCCTCAGGCCTCTCCACTGTGTCCACAGTCAGCTTTCTCCGCTTAGCTCAGGAAACAGCTCCTCCAGGGCCCCAGCCCTGGGCCGTGCGCTGCCGCCCTATCCCTCTGCAGTAGGTGGGCACGGGTTTCCTTCTCACACTCACCTCTTGGACTCCAACTGAAACCCCTACAGGGTAGAGATGACACGTCGGCCATCAGGTCCCCTGTGGCCCTTCTTAGGCCTGGGACACACAGGCCTTGTGGCTGATCAGCAGGCAGCAGGCACGGGAAAGTAGGGGAGAAAAAAGCGTTGTGGCCCTACATCAGATAGGCCTGCTCACTTGAGCTTCACCAGGAGGTGGGACAGAATGTGCTCCTCCTCCTTGCTTTGGTGTGGGCATCCCTGGCTCTCAGGATGAATGACCCCACCACTGCATGCACCTACCCCTGCATTCAGGCCAATGTGAACTTGGATTAGCCATTCTCTTCCTTTTGCAGAGGGGAGGATGCAGGAACCGGACTTTGGCTGCAGGAAGAGCTGACATCCTAGCTAGATGCAAGGAGCGACCTTCCTGGGAGAGAGAAATGGGGGCCATTTGATTAGATTCCAGGACGGGATCTGTGCCCAGGGGACTCCCTTTGTTGTTCTGAAAGACCTAGCAGTGACGGTGTCTCTCAAGGGTGAAGAACATGAGCGCTTTGCCTTTTGTGACCTTGAGATTTCCAGAGCTGCCAGCTTCCGGGTCCCTGGGGTCCTTGGGGGAGGAGGGGCCTGCAGAACCAGGGCAGGAGGGTGGGAGAACCCCAGGGTGAGAGAGGTCTTTGTGGCAGGCGCCAACCTCCCAACTGCTTTGGCCAGGCCCCTGCTGCCCAGATGAAGGGAGGCTGTCGTGCCCAGCTGGCCCCGCCGGCTCCAGGGATCATTCGGGGGCCACTCCCCAGCGCACGTGCCTGCCACGGTTATTTTTAGCACTGGGATGTGCAGAACACGCTCAGAGAAACAGAGTGGAAAATCTGACACTGGGAGGAGGCCCAGCTCCTCTGCCCGCCCGGGCGCCACTCACGTGTCTGATTTGCATCTTGCACGTTTCTTGGCTCAGCCAGCCTTTGGATTCCTGCAGGGCCCCTGGGAAGACCCACAGCCTCCCGGCCAATGTCTGGCCCCTGGACTTGGGCGCTGGCCATGGCTCCTGATCAGACTGACCTTCAGGAAGGGGCAGTGCAAGTCTTAGGCCTGTGTTGGGGCATGGGGAGGGCACCTAGGCCCAAGGATGGGTCCAGGGGCCTGAGACAGTGGAGGGAGAAGCCTGCTTGGGGGCGAGGCGTGGGGAGAGGGAACAGCTCCTTGCCCGTAGGTGGTAGAAGCCGTGGTGGTGTAGTAGATATTTAATTGAAAATTACTTCATGTTTTTCCTCCTCTTATTACAGAAACAATGCATGCTCTTTGTAGAAAAAAAATTTAAAACACAGATAAGCAAACAGAAGAAAATTAAAAACACACATAATCCAGCACTCAGACATAGACCCTGTAAATATTTTGGTGTTTTGGTGGCTATACCGCCAAGCCTTTTTCCTTTTCATTCTTTAGAACATTTTCATTTATTTTTAATTACACATGTAATAGAGGAACACATTCTTGTTAGAAGAATCCAAACAACACAGAGTGAGCTGAAGCCGCCTCTCCCCCTCACCAGGCCCTTTGCTGCAGGGGTTACCATAGTGACAGTTTTGATGTTTGTCACTCCTGATCTGTAAAAAGTATACAGACACGTTTGTATCTGTGCACACAGAGATACATGGTCTTATTTTTAGTGTGTCTGGATATTTTCCCCCCACCACAAATGATATCGTGCTGTATGTACTGTTCTATGCTTTGATCTTGTCATCTGTTAGTCTCAGGGTCCTCTCCGTGTCACTGTGCATCACGCTAACTCATTTGCCACAGCTGCTGGGAGGAGTTCCTTCCCATGGACCTGCCGGTGTTTATTTAGCTTTCCCTTGTGATGGGCTGCTCGACGGTGTCCCCTGAGCCCCCGGCCTGCTTTGCTGGGACCATGTGCATGCCCGTTTGAGCTCTGGGGTCAAACTGGAAACCAGAAATTGCTAGGCACCCTCCTTGGATGCGCATAAAGCATGTAGGAGCATCCGGGCCAGTGGCCGTAAGAATCTATGCTCTCCACTTGCCTGCACTAAGGAGGCGCTGTGACCTATGTCCCACGTGGTGAAGCCCGCGCAGTACGCCTAGGAGAAGGGACTAGAAAGCCGGTGCATGGCGAACACATTGGGAGGGCCAGAGAGAGTCTTGGAAATGCCCTTGGGCCCTCACGAGTGTCCCTGTGTCACAAGATGTCCTGAAGCAAAGGTGTGTCTTCATCTAACCTGTCTCCTCCCGGCTGGAGCGCTGGTTCTACTCTCCAGCGCTGCTGGTCTCTGTCCCTCATCTCTAGCTTGTGATGTCCTGCCCTGGGCTTGCTCTTGCTCTGTGGGTCAGGCTGGACCAGGAGTGCTGGGAGCTGACACTGTCCTGGGCCCTGGCAGCCCTCAGTGAATGCCCCAGCAAGGTCCCTGCTCCCTCAGGACTAGAGGCCAGGGCTTCCCACGGATCCCAGGTTTCCCCAGAGGGATGAGCTCTGAGCACACCACCATGGACGCTGGTCTGGTACTGTGCTTGCTATGTGCTGCGGCCCTTCCTGGCCTCACTGCCCCACTTTTGGGTCTTCCTGCATTTAAGCCCTGGGTTGCTGCAGGGAGAACCCAACCAAAACCCCCTGACCGATGGTACCATCGCATGGCTTCGTGGGAATGTCCCAAGTGTTTCTCGCGTTGGACTCTGTACAACTGGACAGTTCAAGTTGTTTGCATTTTTTATTTTCATTATTTGCTTTTATGAACATTCCTTTAAGGAACATTCTTTAGCTTATTACCTGTGCACATGCTTAGTTAGGGCCTCAGGAACCCCTCCTGGCCATAGAGCCGCTGGCTGGCCCCAAGGCTTTGGTGTTTGTAGCATCTGGACCTTGCCCTTGTCCCACTCCACAGGACTTTGCAGCTGACAAATGGTGCGGAGGAACCAGCCATGGTTGCACTGCGGGCATCTGGAGCTGATGTGGAAGGCAGACTGGAGAAAGTGACTGGCGGGACCCCAGGGGCTAGCCGGGTGGCACCTGGCAGTGAGCCCCCGGGGGGAGCCTGGAGCTGGGGGGTGAGGGTGACTCTTCTCGGGTTCTCATTCTGAATTCTCATCCTGCAAGGCCCAACTGAGACCCCACCTGCCCCAACGTCTTTGTCCCTTAGGGGCCCCATCCCCAGGCTGCAGGAGACTTAATACAGGTTCCACGCCACATCCTGCGGGGAGTGATTTTGTCTACAAGAGTCATTGGTATGCATGGGAGAGACTTGCACATTGGGGGCCTGATAATCCTCTAGGCAGGAGAGTCAGGGAAACTGGATTCCAATCCCACCTTTTGCGGTGGTCCCCTGTAGGGCCCTGGGTAAAGCCCTGAGCTGGGCTGGATGGGGATGAGAACAGAGTTGGTCCCCTCTGTCCCCTTCTCAGGATGCTGGGACCCAGCATTCAGTGTGGGGCTGTGGAGAGCAGCCCACCTTCCTTCTTCGACTTCCAGGTGTGGGTTTCCAGAGACAAATACACCCTCCATTGCCAGCCCCTCGATCTGTCTAAACACCATTTGACATGCGTTGCTATTAGCTTAGCACCTTATCAAATAATGCGGCCTGATCGAGATAAAAGGTTTTACAACCCTTGCTGCCTTTGTTTCTGCCTGCATTCACCCGCAGAGACAGCTAATAATTACCACCAAAGACAAAGAGAAATCTATACGCTTGGCGTGGAGGTTCCCGCCTGCATCTTAAGAAGCAGCCGGAGGAG
This sequence comes from Capromys pilorides, assembly GCA_004027915.1. NCBI lineage: Eukaryota > Metazoa > Chordata > Mammalia > Rodentia > Capromyidae > Capromys > Capromys pilorides. The sequence goes on along the minus strand of PVKN010017086.1, from coordinate 1,689 downwards.
GCAGATCTGGGAGGAGAGGCCTCAAGCGCAGGTCTCTGTGAGCAGGCTGAGCTGGGCCTTGAACCCTCAGGAGACGCTGGCCCACGCAGGGCTGGGGTCTTGGCTCCCCAGGTGACTCTGGTGCTTGGTGTTGTCCAGCCCAGGAGGTGAAGAGAGGAGTGGGAGGAAGCACCCTCACCCCGCCCTGGTCGTGCTCTGGCCTGTTGGGAAGGCCAGGGCGAGCTGAGAAGACAGTCAGGAAATGCTGGGCGCAGGATGCGGTCCCCCCCACGGGGTCCCGACACTCGGAGCTTCTGTCTGGGCTCCGCTGCTGGGTGGCTCTGTGACCTTGGGTAGCCTCGTGTCCTCTGAGGGCTCAGACTCTGCTTGGGGACTCTGTGGTGGTCACATGGACTCGCTGGCTCTGATATGAGTGGTTGGTAGTATTCTGGCTCTCAGTTTTCCTTCTGGGGATTAAGGCGTGTTGGGAGACAGTAAGGGCGTCCCAGGCAGGGGTGGCTCTGAGGGCATCTCTTGGGTGTCTGCTCCATGGCTGGGCCTCTGTGGGACCTTGAGAAGGTGGGGACATAGCTCTTGACCTGAGAGCTGTCCCAGGGAGGCAGCTTTCATCCCAGGCCCATCACACACAGAATAATAAGAAGGGGTCACACAGAGTGGCAGATATCTGGGGACCAAATCAGTCTCAGCAGGCTTCCTGCAGGAAGAGAACAGGTAGCGAGGTGGGACAGGGGCTGTAGTCCCACGGCGGGATGTGTGCAGGAGCAGGGGTGGGGACCATGTGTCAGGAGGCGGGCAGGGGCAGGAGCCTCTGCTGGAACTGCCTGTCTCTAGCATCTGCACAGTCTCTAGGACCTAGAGCTCGGGCTGAGGCCCTGGACGCCCTCTCCTCCAAGCCCTGACCTGCCAGGAGTGGGTTCCTCATTTCCCAGTGGAAGCTCTCAAAAGCCAAGGAGCAGCTCCCCTCTCCCGGGGCCTGGGAACCCAACTCAGACCTGCCACACCCTCCCCTGCAGATCTGGAAGCCACGTCCGGAGCTGACACAGATACCGCCCACTTCACAGAAAGGAAAACTAAGGCTCAGGTAGAGAACAGCCTCTAGTTCCTTCGGAGGCCTCCCCAAGCCCAGCAGCTGCCCCTGGCCTTGGGCAGCCACCACGAGTCTGAAGACTCTGGCACGCGTGGGCAGGCTTTGCTGGCCAGGGGGCAGAAGTCACTGTGGGAATCCTGCAGGCCGGCTGGCACATACACAGGAAAGCCTTGGAAGTCTGTGCATGTGCTTTATCTCCTTGGGCCAACAGGAAGCCAGGCCTGGCCTCGACTGGTGCTTGGGAGGGCAGCATAGAGCTGTCCGAAGCTCCTACGTGAGCAAATTCAGAGTGGGAAGTCCTGGCGGCCTGGCCTCCTGGTCCAGTGCTTCTGTAGCCTCTCTCGAGCCAGCAGCAGGCACAGGGTGCAAAGCCCTCACAGCTTCGGAGAGAGCTCAGACGCAGAGCCATAGAAATCTAGAACCCGAAAAACTCCTCTTGTCTGAGAGCGAGGTCTTGGACAGCCTCTTGTGTGCGACTCAATTCCTGCCCCGGCTGCCGTTTGCACACGTGTGGTGGTGGGGCGCTGGCCTGCAGGGGGCGCCCCTTCCCGCCCAGCAGCATCGTGGGACAGCCAGGGCTCTGCTCCTCCCGCCGCCACCTC
>PVKN010017085.1:0-17530 GCA_004027915.1 Capromys pilorides | reverse complement strand
GGTGCCAGCCTCTCCCATGGTGCCCTGCAGTTGGTGCTAGGGTGAGGGGCAGAAGAGAGGCCTGGCCCGGGGCCTGCCCTCCTGGCCCACCGCTGATCCTTTAGGACAGGGTGAGTGCCCACCCTTGGCACAGAGTGCTGCAGGCATAGTGGCTGAGATAGGCCGTGCCTTGGCCAGCCTGAGGCACCTTCTGAGCAGCACAGGACCCTTCAGGGACAGGGCCCAGAGGGTAGGTGAGGCTGACGCCCATGTAGGCAGCCAGGGTCGGCAGGTGGCCTGTCCAGGCTGGACTTGTTGAGTGTTCTGGCCGCTGTCACAGGTCACAGACACATCCCTAGGGCAAGACATTGCTCGGGACAGAAGCCCCTGGTGCCCGCTGTCCCTGCTGCTCCTGCTGCTCTCCTAGTGAGATCAGGGCCTGGGTGGCATTTTATATTTTTTTGCCAGGGTTTGAACTCACGACCTTGCACTTGCCAGGCAGGCACTTGTGCCATGGAGCTATCTGCTGGGTGACATTTCTGCAAGGGAAGGAGACTGAGGGCCAGCTACTGTCGCTGGGCTCTGTTTAGCTGCCTGGCAGGAGGCTTCCAGGCTGGCAGTTGCGTAGCCCTGGGGTGGCCGCGTTTCCTTCCTCAGGATACCTGGAAGTGCTGCCCAGCACGGGGTGAGTGGGAGCTGGGTGCAGCCCTGAGTGAGGTGGCCGCCTGCTGGCTGGCCCTGCTGGAGCAGGCCCCCTTCTGGCTCCCACTGGCTGCAGGTGGAGGGCACGCTGGCAGAGGCAGGCACTTGCTGGGAACTGTGGGACAAGTGGCCCTACATAGGGCCTGGGTGACACCATCAGGGTGCCTGCTGTGTGTGGGGCCCTCTGGGGCAGAATAGTCAGAAAGGAGCAACAAGAAGACAGCAGTGGCCTCTTCTTTTTTTTTTTTTGTGGTGCTGGGGATTGAACTCGGGACCCTGCGCTTGCCAGGCAGGCACTTACTCTATTGAGCTATCTCCCCAGCCCACCAGCGGCTTCTTTGGGAGACAAAGTAGAAAAAAATACATCACCCCTTTACAAAGCCACGTCCTTGCTGGGCGTGGCCGTACACATCCATAACCCAGCACTTGGGAGGCTGAGGCAGGAGGATCAGTGTGAGTCCAAGACCAGCCTGGGCTCCAAAAGTGAGCTCAAGGCCAGTCTGAACTGCGTAGCGAGACCCTGCCTCAGAAAGACAAAAAGCCTCATCCTTGTTTTGTGCCTGTGAACTGAAAACTATAAAATCCAGCAACCACATCAGCTACACCCAGGACTTGGAGAGTTTCCCAGTTGTTTGGCTTAAAACTGGGACTTCCACTCTGAGTATTTTCCTCTTTTTCCCCTTCATAGCTGGTGGTTAAACCCAGGGCTTCACCTATGCTAGACAAAACCTACACCAGTGTGGATTGTGGTGCACACCTGTGATCCCAGCATGCAACAGGCTGAGGGAAGAGAACTGCCATGAGTTCGAGGCCAGCCTGGGCTACATCGTGAGACCCTATTAAAACAAAAAAGCCAAAAAACAAATCCTATGCTCCATACCCCTGAGCTACAGCCTAGCTGTTTTTATTTTTGTTTTAAATCTGTTATTTGGAGCTAGGGTCCCACTGAGTCGCTTAGGCTGGCTGCGGGTTTGTAGCCCTCCCTGCCTCAGCCTCCTGGTAGCTGGAGTCACAGGTGCGTGTTACTGTGCTGGCTCTCGTTCCTTCCTTAATTGATGACCAAGTTCCAGGTGTGCTGTCCTGGCATCAACTGCGATGAGTTCTGATGGCGGTGTGGGCTTCTTAGCTGTGTGCATGACAGAGGGCTGGTCCCATGCAAGGCCGGGTGTGGCTTGAACCCCAGACTTCTGCGTGCTGTGGGGTCCCCAGCCCTGCTCCCCACCTTGCTTCCTAGCTTTCCTCTCTTGTCTGCGCTGGGCTGGGACAGGCCGTGCCTCCTGGTTGGGGCGAGGGCCCTGGGGCCTGTCCTCTCCTGCCAGCCACAGTGGGGGGCAGGGGGGTCTCTCAGCAGCCTAGGGTGGGCAGGTGGTGCCTCTGTGACAAGAGGTGCAGAAGCCCGTGCGGGGCCTCCTCCCTCACCACCTTCCAGCCTGAACCAGGCTGCTGCTGTCCAGCTTCCTCCGGGCAGCCTTGCGCTGAGTTACAGTGGTGACTGTGGGTCTCTGGGGGGCCTCTCTCTTTCCCCTCTGTGACAAATAACCTTCATTGTGGAGAAAGGCCATTAAACCCAGCGTGCAGCCTGCATCTAATTTCCAACTCACATTTTTGCTTTAGTAAATATTAAAATACGTGTGGAGCCTACCCCATCCCTTCTGCATCTGAGCCAGAGCCCCTGAGAGTAGCTCCCTGTCCTCTCTGGCACCCCAGGACCCCTGGTACCCTTCCCTGTGGCTCATCCCACACCCTTCCCAGAGTTACCCAGGTTCAGCCCTTTCTCCACTGTGCTCTGGTCTGAGGAGAGGGAACAGTGCCGAAGCCTGGGTCCGTGAGCCTTGGTGCTGGGGAAGGTGACCCGCATGTTCGTGGAGACGCAGCCTCAGTTTTGTGCATGCTGGGATCTCGCAGGTACCGAGGATGCCGAGCCGGCCGTGCAGGGCTCAGCTCCCCTTCCGGCCCCATGCTGCGGGTTGAGTGCAGGACTGCAGGTGCGGGGCAGGGCCCTGCTCCTCCGCTTCGCTCCCAGCCTCTAGATTTCGAGACAGGAGGTTGCTCGGTTGCCTGTGCGACTGAAATCTGCTGATTGCCCTTCTGTGGACTTTTCTTACCGCCACCTCCCCATGGAACCAGCCTCCCAGCCCCAGGAAGTCCCCGACCCGGGGCTGGCTCTGAGCCCTGCTGCATCCTGAGGGTTTCCAACCGGGCTGAGAGGCTGGTGGGGGAAAGGGTTCCCTTTCCTCTTCCCTTCTCAGGCCCTGACCTGGGCCACTGAAATACACTGTTCGCAGGCAAATAAATCTCCAAGGGTGTCTCTGACAAAAACCTTTTCAACTGTGTTTCATGTTTATGTTACGTGAGTAAGTTTCCCTTCATGTTTCATTTTTTTCTTGGTGGTACTGGGGATTGAACCCGACAGTGCTGAGCTGCATCCCCAACCCTTTGTTATTTTTACTTTGAGACGGGGTCTGGCTAAACTGACCAGGCTGGCGGCTGGCTGAATCTGGAGTTAGTCTTCCCCCCGGCCTGGACTCTAGGTATGCAGCGCAGCGCCTGGGTGTATTTAAAGTTTAGAAATGGCGACTTAGCACTTTCCTGACAGTGGTGGCGTGTGCCTCCCGGTATCAGGCCGAGAGTGGGGTCAGTGGGGCCCAGGCTGGTCCATGATGGGAAGGCGTCTGTTGGCAGTCTGAGCCTCACAGAGCACTTCTCAGCTGGGGCCCGTGCTCCCCCAAAGTGGGGTTTCTCTATCTGGTGGCCCCTGCCTCTGGTCCTGGGTACCGTCTCCCCTGTCTCCCAGCCGCTGGCTCTGTGGGCTGGAGGCTTCCACTCCAAGGCCAGCACCTCAGCCATCCGGAGCATCTCAGGACTGGAGGACTTCGGTCTTGTCCAGGCAGTCTGCTGCTGGGGGGTGTTTTCTCACAGTAGAATAGAAGGGGCACAGTGGCCCACACCATGTGACATGCCAGCACACGTGCGCAGCAGCTGCCCCAGCCCATGGTGTGTCGAGGGTGCAGAGGGGCACAGGGGTCTTGGGACGTGGGGGGGGGGTTCCCCCTGCCTGTGTGCTGGGGTCCGACATATCTTGGCCACACCCTCCACCTAGTAGCATGGTGGCCTGGCTCGTGGCACAAGCGAGTGTGTGCAAGAGGGAAGACAGAAAAGCCTGTGGGGAGGGGAGAATACAGGTCCCTGGCACAGCTGCCCGGCTGCAGACTGGGCTGAGTCGCTCTGGAAACAGCATCCCTGGGAAGGCGGCCTTGGAGTCCGCTGAGGATGGAGGCAGCGTCGGAGGCCGCCCCAAGGCCCTCCCTTGTCTTAGATCCTCCAGCCCTGCCCACCCCATCCTGACACGGTTCTGTGGCTGTGCCTTCGTCCTCCTGCATGCGGGCTCTGGCACGACCCTGGATCTCGGCCCCAGTGCTGGCCGTGGCCTGAGCTTGCACGGCCCGAGGAGGCCCAGCGCAGGCAGGGCTTCCAAGTAGGCAGTGCCCATGCAGATGTGTGCTCAGGACGAGGAGCTCCTCGTTGAGCGGGGGGCTGTCCAGCAGCGCCTTGGTTTGCCAGCCGCCTTCTCGGGACTGCTGCTTGCTGAACGGCGTGGGGCTCACATCTGGGTGGAAGAAAGACGCTCCACGGCAATACTTTTTTCTTTTCATCTAAATGTAGGCCAATAAAACCATCTTCCAAACTAGGTAAGATATATTAGTGCGTGCTTGTAATCCCAGCATATGGGAGGCTGAGATAGGAAGATCAGGAATTTGAGGCCAGACTTACTAATATAGAAAGATACTGTGTCAAAAAAAAACCAAAACCAAAAACAAAAACACAAAACCCCAAAAACCAAAAAGCCCCAGCCAACCTACCAACCAACCAACCCAAAACCATCTCTAAGACTTTCCTTTTAAAAAAAAGATGTATTGGGATCAATCCAGGGGTGCTCTACCCCTGAGCTATACCCTCAGCCCCCTTTTCTTTTTGACACAGGATCTCACTAAGTTGTGTCACTTAGCCTTAAGCTCTTAATCTTCCTGCCTCAGCCTCCAGAGAACCTCGGATTACAGGTATGATCCATGAAGTCCAGCTTTCTCTGTCTTTTAAAATACAACTTTGAGGGGCTAGGGAGATAGCTCCATGGCACAAGTGCCTGCCTGGCAAGTGCAAGGTCATGAATTTGAACCCTGGTCCAGCAAAAAAAAAAAAAAAAAAAAAATTGAAAGAAATCTTATACCAGTTATCTTTTCTTTGGCAGGACCGGGGTTTGAACTCACAACCTTGCACTTGCCAGGCAGGCATTTGTGCCACGGAGCTATCTCCTGGGCCCTATACCAGTTATCTTATAAGTCAGCACACAGAGCTTCCTTGTGGTGGAGAATGCCTGCTGTTGGAGCCAGTGGGTTGAAACGGGCGCAGGACTCATGACCAGGAAATCACCTTTAGGGGACTAGAAGGCCAGGGTAAGGGACTTGCGGTGTGCCCGTATGTCCACTGTGGAGAGCAAGCTAGTTTTTAAACTGGAACCCCGTATGCTGAATAGTAAGCTCTGCTCTGGGGTCACAGGCTGGCCTTGGGGGCCTCTCCAGACACCTGTGCCTGCCACAGGGGCAACATGGCCTGCTCAGCAACACCAGGCAGCTCCCTGGGTGGGACTTCTAGGTGTGCTGGTTTGGGGCCCATTCCAGCCTCCACCAAGAAGTGAGGAACAGAAGGTCACACACGGAGGGTCCCTCCTAGGACAGGAAGTGGACACGGACTTCCCCCAGCTCCGAAGCCAGCAGGGAGAAGCATCCTTTGGCCTCAGCTTGAGCATGGTCCGCGCTGTCCCTGATTCGGAGTCCCTATCCCTGGCCTCCGCTGCGTGCTGCCGCCGCCTCACAGGTCCACGCGGCCACACTGTGGCTTCCCTCCCTGCCCTTTCTGGCCAGGCTCCTTCCCACATTCCAGCCAGCGTGTGGAGGGACAGACAGTCGTTGCTCATTCTGGCCACAAGTTGGATGCTGACTGACAGATGCATAAGCATTCCCCAGCCTTGCAGGCGGCGGCGGGTAAGGGTCACACCAGTTGCTGGCCTGCCACATGCCAGGGCCGAGTTCCTGATGCTGGCCCTGGCAGCCGCCGGCCAGTGGGTGTCTCAGGGAGAGAGGTAGCGGCTGGCGAGTCCAGGGCATGGCTCCCTGAATGCAGGGGTGTGTTCCAAGCTACGACCCAGTTTAGCGGAGAGGGAGCTGCTCCGGACAGAGGGCAGCACTGCCACAGGCTGTGCCCAGGGCCACAGGCTCGCAGGCGGCACACAGGGCCGGGGCGGGCTGCGCCTTCTGTGCGCGCGTGGGTCCCTAGGTCAAGCCGTGGGGTCCCTGGGACTGCAATCTTAGCATCCTCTATCGCCTCGGGTGACACTGTGTGGCGCCCTCGTGCGTGGAGCCCCGGTGGTGGCATCTCTGATGTATGAAAACCCTGGATGTGCTCTGGGGAAGACCCCCTCGTCGGGGAGCCGAGGCTGTGGGACCCTCGTCGTGCAGGGTCTCGGCACAGATCCCGTCGAGACCCCGCACGACAACCGGGCACGTCTCGTGACGTCGCAGTCCTAGAAGGGCCCGGGTGTGTCTGGTGGAGGTCCCAGGAGCGGGCCCAGAGGACGTGCCAGAGGCTCTGCGGTTGTGGCGGGCGAAATGTGGGTTTGGGGGCCCTGGGGCGGCGGAACGGGCCCCTTCCCAGCCGCGCAGGAAGCGGCCTCGGCCGGAAGGGGGGCCGCGGGGGCCTCCGTCGCCGCCTGCTCAGGCGGCGACGGAGGGTGGGGCCGAGGGACGTAGCGCCGGGGCGAACCAGGCCGAGCGCGGCCGAGCTCGCGGCGGGAGGGCCCGAGAGAAGTCGAGCGGAGCCGAGGCGCGGGCGGGCGAGGCCGAACGCGGCCGAGTCTCGGCCGGGCGGAGCCGAGTGCGGCCGAGCAGGCCCGGCCGGGCAGGGGAGCGCGCGCGTTCCTGGAAGAGCCGGCCCAGAACGGGTCACATTCTTGGCCGGCGCTCGGGCCGAGGCGGACGTACGGCAACAAACAGCGCGGGGGCGGGGCTGGCGCGGGGCGGGGCGGGGCGGCGGCGGCGGCGCGGGGCGGGGCGGGGCGGGGCGGCGCGCGGCGGCGTGAGCTCAGCGCCGGGCGCTCAGTCCGAGCCGGAGCGAGCCGCCGGGAGGATGTTCGCCGAACGCGCCGAGCCCCGCGCCGCCGCCGCCGCCGCCGCCGCGCTCTGAAGCCGCGGGCCAGAGGCGCCTCCGCCGCCCCGGGAACCGCGCGCGCGGCCCGGCGGGCGGACGGGAGCCGGGGGGCGGCCGGTCGGCCGGCCAGGCGGCCAGGGGCCGGCGCGGGCGCGACGCGGCCGGCCAGCGCCGCCGGGACGAGCCGGGCGGGCGCCGCGCGGTGGGAGGAGCGGGGCGGCGGCGGCGGCGCGCCGCGCGAGGACGGCCCGGCGGGCCCCGCGCCCGCGTCCCCGCTCCTCCCGGGCCCCTCGGCCTCGGCCGCCGCGGCGATTCGCGCCTCGCGGCGCCGGCACCTGCCCGCGCGCCCCCCGCGAGCCCCGGGCCCGCGAGCGTTGGCGTTGGCGTTGGCGGCGCGCGCCGGGGCATGCCCCGCGCCTAGAGCCCGGGGGGCGCGCGGGGGGCGCGCGGGGGGCCCGGGCGGCAGCGGGCGCGGCGCGGGGCGCGTGGATGTGGCGTCGGGCCCGGGCGGAGGCGGGCTCCAGCGGCGGGACCCCTTCGCCCCGCCCGCCTTCGCCTTCGCGCCCCCGGGCGAGGCCGAGGCTGCGGCCGTGATCGGCCGGGAGCCGGCGGCGGGTGGCGGCCGGGGCCGGGGCCGCGGGCGCCGCCGGGGCGCGCGGGGCGGCGGCGGGGGCCGCGGGGGCCCGGGCGCACGGGAGCGGGAGCGGCCCGGAGAGCCCGATCGCGCCATGGAGGCGGCGGCGGGCGGCCGCGGCGGCTTTCAGCCTCACCCTGGGCTGCAGAAGACGTTGGAGCAGTTCCACCTGAGCTCCATGAGCTCCCTGGGCGGCCCGGCCGCCTTCTCGGCGCGCTGGGCGCAAGAGGCCTACAAGAAGGAGAGCTCCAAGGATGCGGGCGCGGCCTCGGTGCCCGCGCCGGTGCCTGCGGCCACCGAGCCGCCGCCCGTGCTGCACCTGCCCGCCATCCAGCCGCCGCCGCCTGTGCTGCCCGGGCCCTTCTTCATGCCGTCCGACCGCTCCACCGAGCGCTGCGAGACCGTGCTGGAGGGCGAGACCATCTCGTGCTTCGTGGTGGGCGGTGAGAAGCGCCTGTGTCTGCCACAGATCCTCAACTCGGTGCTGCGCGACTTCTCGCTGCAGCAGATCAACTCGGTGTGCGACGAGCTGCACATTTACTGCTCGCGCTGCACGGCCGACCAGCTGGAGATCCTCAAAGTCATGGGCATCCTGCCCTTCTCCGCGCCCTCGTGCGGGCTCATCACCAAGACAGACGCGGAACGCCTGTGCAACGCGCTGCTCTACGGTGGCGCCTACCCGCCGCCCTGCAAGAAGGAGCTGGCCGCCAGTCTGGCTCTGGGCCTGGAGCTCAGCGAGCGCAGCGTCCGCGTGTACCACGAGTGCTTCGGCAAGTGCAAGGGGCTGCTGGTCCCCGAGCTGTACAGCAGCCCCAGCGCAGCCTGTATCCAGTGCCTCGATTGCCGCCTCATGTACCCGCCGCACAAATTCGTAGTGCACTCGCACAAGGCCTTGGAGAACCGGACCTGCCACTGGGGCTTCGACTCGGCCAACTGGCGGGCGTACATCCTGCTGAGCCAGGACTACACGGGCAAGGAGGAGCAGGCCCGCCTCGGCCGATGCCTGGACGACGTGAAAGAGAAGTTTGACTACGGCAACAAGTACAAGCGGCGGGTTCCCCGGGTGAGTGTCCCCAGGCCTCTGGGCCTAGCAACTGCATGGGGGTGGCTGGCTTTGGTCACCCATGGTGGGACCAGTGCTTCTGCCTGACCCCGTGTTTCAGGGATTTTTTTTTTTTTTTTCGCTGATGTCTATATGGAGCTCCTTGTTGGTAGGCCCTGACCCTTGGGAGGCGGCAGTGTCCTGCCTAGTGGACTGGACCCTACACTGAGCTTGACTAGAGAGTTGGGGGACAGGCCTATGAGTGGAAAGGCCTTCCTGTGCCCATTGCCTGGAATGCTGGGCCTGCCGAGCCTTGGCAGCTCAGGAAGAGGCCATCCCCTAAGCGCCAGAAAGTTAGGTCGGCTAGACCCAGGCTTTGAACCTCAGGTCCCGGTCTTCACGGGGCCGCTGTGGAGCCTGGCGTGGTCCCCAGCGATAGCCTGCTTTGCCAGCTTCCCAGTTTTGTGCCTTGAAGTTTTGGAACGCAGACATGAAAGTATCTGGGCTGCAGTGGCAGAGATTGGGACTTAAGAGACTCTCAGGGCCTGTGGGGAGGTATTCCCAGCGTCTCTCATGTGGGGTGAGGACTGTTGGGCTTGGTCAGGGGCCCTAGGCCTTGAGGAGTTGCTGATGAGCTGTGATTTGTTTTGGGCTCGCCCATTTCCTTCTCAGCCTCTCCTCCATGCAGAAGGGTTGGGTGTGGAGGTTGCTGCCCAGGCACTGTTGTTTGCCTTGAGACTGGGTTCTTACCTAGGTATCTTTGGGGTCTCCAGGTCCCTAACTTGTTCCCTGGGGTCCTCAAGAACTTTGTTTACCTCCCAAATGTTTGTAACTTTTCTTTCAAATATTCAGGCTTATTAAATTGCACACACAGAATGCTGCATTGGCTCAGCTATTCTTGGGAGGCCTAATTAATTCAGCTATTGCATCAAACTTTTTTCTAAATCTGTGAATAGATGCTGCAGCCCGGTTTTCTCTGGGCGCCCCTCCAGCGGAGTGTCAGAGTTGTGGGGGAGGGGCTGTGGAGAGGGACTGTCGCCTCAGCCCAGTGGGGGCTGAGAGGGGGCTGTGAGTGCGCCTGTGCGTTCTGTGGATCTCTGTGCCGGCCAGGCCAGCAGCCATGTGCAGCTGCCCGCAGCCCCATGAGGTGGGAGACTGTAGAGGCATCCTGCAAGCTGGTGGCCCTTCGGTCAAATGGGAGCTGGCTGTGGTGGCGCTCCCTGTGCGTGTGGCTCCTTTGGGCAGGCATCCCCGTGTCCTTGCCACGTGTGCAGGGATGCGGCTGGGCTCCGGCGGCCCCTGGAGCTGGCTGACTGGCTGCGGCCTAGTCGCTCGTTTCCAGAGCTAGCATGAGGCTCTTGCCTGAGCAGGGTGTGTCTGTTTTTATTTTTGTTGACTCTGGGCCATATGTGTGTTTTGAGCTTTCTGTGGCGCCTTTCTAGGATCCCTTTGTCCCAGATGTTCCTGAGCAGGATGGCCAGTTTTTTTCCTCCTTTGTAGCAGGCCCTGTGGTTTTGGGTGCAAGCATCCTGGGACTTAAGGAGGCTGGGCACTGCTGGCTTAGAAGGCTGGATGGTATCCTGAGCCCAGTCACGGGGTGAGATCAGACAGGTTCCATTGCTTGGGTCATGTTGGCCAGCATTCTGACACTGTGCTCTGTAAAGGTCTGAGGCCTCTTCAGGATGTAAAAGTTTGTGGATGATGCAGATGTGAAAGGGTCGCGATCACAGTCTGAGCAGCAGCTGTGCCCTTGCAGCCGCAGCCGCAGCCGCAGCCGCAGCCGCAGCATGTAGCCTCAGCCTCAGCCTCAGCCTGGGGCCTGGGCTTCTGACGCCTTCTGTGTGCTTTCCTGATCAAGGGTTAGAAAGCTGTCCACCGCCCTACGTGGGGTGTCCCAGCCTGTGTGGCATGGCTTTGCCTCGCACAGGGTCACTGCATTTGGAGGTGATGGCTGTGCTCACCTGTGCATATCCACGGATGCCACGTGGGAGTGGTGCCAGTCCAGGTGGTGTGGGCCCAGCGGCCTGGGAGAAGCGGCCTGGGTGCCTTGGTGCTGCTGCCCTTGGCTCCTCCCACTCTTTTGCCACAGATTGGCAGAATGTTTTGATTTCTTCGTTTGCTTGGTAGCACCCGTACTTTAATAGTTCTGGTCTGAGGAGGAGAGCAGGAGGAATAAAGAGGGTGCTGGTTCCCTGCGAGGGTGATATTTCAGCTGAAGTGTCAGAGCTGGATCCCTTCAGGGTTTGGTGCTGGCAGCTGGTCTCCTGCCAGGGGAGACAGGGAGGCAGGTGCTTGTCCTGGGTCTTTGATACCCTGGTTACCTTTGCTCAGCTTTACAGCAGCCTGGCTGGGGCTGGATTGCGCTTCGGAGTTCCGCTCAGTACGGCTGGGGTGTCAGCCTTGAGCCTGACGGCTCTGCAGGGGGCTGTCCCTCAGGCTGTGGCGTGTTGGCAGTGCCATAACCGACTGTGCGGAGGGCTGCTGGCTTTTCTTGGTAGTGTCCTGGGAGTAGAGGCGGTGTGTGCTGTCTGGAGGCCACAGGCCCAGCTTCCTGCAGGTAGTTTGGAAGGACACACAGGCTGTCCAAGGCGGGGTGAGCTGCTTGGAGGAGTCCGTGCGGCTGCTGTGTTTGGCTCATTGAGCCATTTCGATTGGAACTTGATGGGCTTGGGGTCGTGCTCTCACTCTGTGCCTCTCTGCTTTAGGGACTGGCTGCTGTGTCCAGGGTGGTGGGGGGGTGGCAGAGGGAAGCTTTGAGCCTTCCCCACTTGTGGCCTTCCTCCCAGCCACGTCCCAGTCTTTTTCTCAGGCTGTCTCAGAAACGTTGGGCTTTGTACGCTCTTTTTCTGTCAGCACGTGTTGTTGTCTGTCTGCGAGGTTACATAGATGGAGGTGGTGGGACTGCCGGCTGGCCTGCCCCTCGGTACACAGCTCTGTCCCACAGGAGGTCCTGCTGGTAACAGGGTTGCCGTGCCTCTCTCTGGCCACAGCAGGGTTGGCTGCCTGTGGTTTCGGTGTCCTTCTGACCGAGAGGCTACTGTTCTGGCTGACCACACCTGTCTCCCAGGGTCTAGTCCTCAGGTGCACTCCCTTTGGGGTTGCTGTTGTTTCTGTGGGTGACTTGACATGAATGTTCTTAGAGCTCTTTGTTGGAGTGTTTTTATGTATGGCCCTTGAGGACTTCACTGATCCAGTGCAGGCAGATATCTGGCCAAGTGGTCAGCCTTAGTGAGCACTGAGTCCTAAGGTGGACTTGGGGACAGCTGCTGCTTTTGCCTGCAGCAGCTAGGTCTGGGTGATGGACTCAGGAGCCTACTTGGAGTGGGAGCCGAGGTGGGAGAGTACTGCATGGCACGGTGCATGAGGACTCCCTTGCCCCTTGCTGTTGTGTGTACCACCTCAGGGCTGTACTGACCTGGCTGCCCTGGATCTGGGTGGCATTTTGGGGTGGAGTTCAGCTGTCCCTGGTCCCTTGGCTTGCTTTTTTTTTTGGTGGTGCTGGAAATCAAACTCAGGAGCTTGCCTTGCCAAATGGGCACTGTGCTGTTGAGCTGTGTCTCTGGTCCTGGATTTTTTTCCCAAGAATGTTTACTAAAGTGTTTTCTGCTGGGCTTTCTTGGGGTTCTGTGACTTATCCGGCCCCTGGACAGGGAGTCCCTGGAGAATGAGAGGCTGTGGGCCTGGTCATCAGGTCAGGGACTCCAGACAAAGGCCAGTGGGGTCTTCTCAAAGGGGAAACAGTGGCTGAGCATGTGTTTGGGGTTCTGCCCACACCCTGGCCTGTGTGTGCCCCAGCAGAGGAGGGTGTGCAGTGTGGTGTGCACCCCAGCCCTGTCCACTCCTTTGGGTGCCCTGGTGCACCTTTGCAGGGAGCAGCACCTCAAGTAGGTTGTTCTTCAGGCATGGTCCGTCAGGCCTTCTTCTGTCTGTCCTGCCAGTTTCTGCAACCTCACTGGCAGTGGAGCTGGGCCCCTCGCCTTCTGGGGGCAGCAGGATTGTTGCATGGCCCTTACCTCTGTTCCCTGCTGCCTCCCTGGCATGTGTCAGGCAGTGTGGCTCTTCTGAGAATAAGGTCATTGACTGCGGCGTCTTGTTTCTCAACCTTCCCTGCAGCCGGTTTGTGTAATGTCTGTCTGAGATGTCGCGTAAGGGCAGACAGGATGTTGAGCGTGAGGAAGTCTGGGTTAAGTGTGAACCGAGCCCCGCCCTGCGTCAGGCAGGCGTGGGGGGTGCCCCAGCCCAGGTCTGAGTTGTGCCGACGCCCTCAGGGCCAGGGAGGAGGCGGTGGTTCCGGGGCCCGCTCCCTGACTGTCTGGCAGGAGGTGTCCGCGGCTGGCGGCCGGACTCTGTGGCAATAATGCATCTCTTTCTAAGGATTGCGAAAGCCAGGGAGGATTTCTCCACTGGAAGTTATGCAAGTTTCAACTGAAATGTTTTTTAGAAGTTTCTTTGTTTTGAGTCAAAATACAGAGGCCGGAGAGCTGCAGAAAAATGTTCTGCTTCTGGCTGCCTGTCCCCCACCTGGGAAGCGGAACGTGGGGCCAGGAGCCACACATTGCCCAGATTGGGGTCACAGAGGTGGGGTGCCTTCTGTGTGGATGGGAGTGGGTTGGGTCAATATCTCCTGTATCCCAGAAGGCATCCTTGGGGCCCTGTGGTCCTGTGTAACTGCCTTAACAAAAGCAGCCTAGCCAGGTTGCCCTCCCTCTCTCTGGCCCCTCTTTCAGGCGGGTTCTGAGCCAGTTGTGGCACCAGCCACCTTGCCGTGTTGAGTTTACCTTAGGTCACCTCAGAGAGCACCTGTGCAGCCTGGAGGCGGGTGTAGTGAGTGGTGCTGTGCTGTGCAGTAAGAGGATCGGGTGAGGCCTCAGCTTCTTGATGCCGTGCACTGGTTCTGTGGTACTTGCTGTCTTCTTAAAATGATGGTCCCAGATTCGAGTGCTACAGTACTGAGCTTCAAACACAGCGTCACGCACTGAGCTACACCCCTCACCCCCCCCCGTTCTATTTTAATTTTTCGTTTTAAGGTGGGGTCTCACTAAGCTACCCAGCCTAAGCTCAGATTTGTGGTTCTGCTACCTTGGTTTCTCAGAGTGCTGGGATTGCAGGCATGTGGAAATCCAGGCCAGTTGTAAGCGAGGTGGTGGAGTGGCTGGAGCAGACTAGGCACGTTGTCTGTGACCTGTACAGGGCGTGTCTGGCCACTGGCGTGGGCCTTCAGTCTAGGCTTGAGATGCCTGCTCTCTGACCATCCTGTTGTTTGGTGGGGAGCAAACAGGGAAAGGGGGTTTGGCACAAGCCTCAGAGTCAACCGGTATATTCTTTTGGTGTTTGGCATGTGTGTTTTCTCAGAGGTTGCTGTTTTGGTTTGCAGAGATTCAGAGAACACTGTAACTTAAGTAACAGTGGGGGAGGCTGCGAAGTGACCACACGCCCGCACACCTGCTAGCGGGTGGGCCTGCCCAGCTGTCCTGTTTGGGGAGCCCTGTGCGGCTGTCCCTGGGGTTCTGCTTGTGGTTTGCTGTTGGTCTCATGGGGCTTGGGCACAGCTGGGTTTGTGCTTCCAGGGCTAGAACGAGTCCTTGCCGAGTGACACAGTGGAGATGCATGCTTGCAGCTTCACGAGGCTGTTGGCAGCTGCTCTCTGTGCTGGAGGAGGGAAGATCGGCTCTTTCAGGAGTGAAGTCAGGTCTTCTTAGGTGCCTTCCACATCCAGTCTGTGGTGTGGAGAAAGTGGCTCACCCTGAGTGGACTCAGGGTGCCTCTAGCCCAGGCCCACATCGGTGCTTGGAAGGCCCTGGAATGTTATCCTTGGCTGTGGCTGCATGCACGGATGTTCTTCCCTGGCCCTTGTGCTCTGTTGTGGCTTCCGCTGGAACATCCGCTGGTGGCTTTGAAAGAAGCAGCTCTTGTTGGGAATGGCTTCCCATGGCTCTCACTGTGCTGCTAGGAATGAAGGGAAATGCGCCTGGATGGTGGGGGAGGCCTTCTTCACAGGCAGATTTGCTGCCCCAGTCAGAGGCCCCAGTCAGAGGATCCGTCCTTGTTGCTGCCCCTTGGGTTTGTAAAACTGGCTTCGTGCCAGGCCTGGAGGGGATGAGGTTTTCATGGAGATTCACAAGTAGGTGGGCTCTGGTGCAGCTCTTCCTCTTCCTGACTGTCCCCAAGGTGTGCGGGGGATGACAGTTGGAAGACACCCACCACGTGTGAGATGACCACCCTGGCACGGCCGGTTTGAGTGTGTGTGTGTGTGGGGGGGGGGGAGGCAACTTGTGGCGCTGGCTCTGTCTCACTGTCCTGGCCGTTGGCCAGTTTGTGCTCCTAGCTATGGGTCTCCTAGCTACTGCCCGCCTGATGGTCTGCTCTGTGAGCTGCTAGTCTCTGCTGCTTATGAAGAAAGACGTTGCCAGCAGAGTCAGGTGCTCTTGCTAATTATAGTGCTCGCTGTCCACAAGTTAGTCTCTTAAGTAAAGGGAGCAAGAGGTGGCTGGCTGTCACCCTGCAGACTCTTGCAGCATGTGGTGGCCAGGGTGCTGTATGCTGGGAGCCCCTGGATCCAGCTGTTAAGGAGGTCAGGTGTGTGGACAGTGGCTGGCAGTCTCATCACTTGGATTGTTCTTTGGTGGGACCGGAGTTCAAACTCACGACCTTGCACTTGCCCGGCAGGCACTTGTGCCACGGAGCTGTCTCGCCAGCTCTGACGGTGCTCTTTTTTAAAGCACCAGGCTGGTTGGGTCCCTCTCGCCTTTTGAAGGAGCCCCTGCAAGGTGTTGGCAAGGCGGCCAGCTGCTGAGCGGATTCTCTGGACCCCATCCTTGAAGCTCAGAGAGCCAAAGGTGGGCTGTGCGGCCCTCACTCACTGGCAAGACATGGAGCCTGGCGTTCTCATGCCTGAGGAAAGCTTGCCAGCTACCCTGTGCGTGCTGCCATCGTAGGCTTTGCTGCCAGGCCGTGTGCCAGGGCCAGCCACATGGTCCTGCCTGCTGTGGCTGCTGTGCAGAGCGGACAACCGAAGGGGTGTCCAGGACCTTCCCTTCCTACTGGCCCTAGCCTTCCTATGGGAAGATTGTGTAACGGGGTTGGCACTGTCCTCTGATGAGTGCAGACCGTCCTTCAAGCAGCGCTTGTGCCTTTGCCCCACTCGGGGATATCAGTGCCACCCGATAGATAATAGCCCACCCTGTGGGCCTCTGCCCTGGGGAGGCTGGGCCCTTCCTGGAGGCTCACGATGCCCAGGTGAGGCCAGTTGTAACAACGTTGGCACTGTCTCCTGTGCTAGATTTGAGCACTGTGGCAGGGCACGCCTCCTCCTTTACCCCATCCATCCTTGATGCCCAGTGGGCACAGTGTGTCCATGAGGCCAGCTCCAAGGCTTCCCCCGGGAGATGAAGATGAGGTAGAAGAAATATAGTCAAAAATGAGGCAAGCAGATTTGTACTTTTAAGAAAAGCTATAGCTCTGGGACACAGAGTTACCTAAAATTATAATACCTTTTTCTCCCCAGGAAGTTCCCCTTAAAATTCATTAGGATCTCAAAGCTGTAGTAATCTGGCCCCAAGCTTCCACATGGGACTTGAGCCTGGGCCTCTGCACACGGATCTCTGTCCTCAGTGAGGTGGCACAGCTGAGGGGCAGACATCTCCCCCCCAACACACGTGGAGCATGTGCTGGCCCCAGCCCACCACAGGACCCCTGCTGGGTAGTAAAAATGCATAGCGTAGCTCACACCTGTTGACACATCAAGAGCCCCAGACCAAAATGTTACCCTCCAAGGCCTGCACTCTTTTTTTTTTTTTTTTGCGGTACCAGGGTTCGAACTCACGACCTTGCACTTGCCAGGCAGACCCTTGTGCCACGGAGTTATCTCCCCAGCCCTCTGCACTCTGTTTTGAGTGCACTTTAATTCTACCTGATAAACGTATTTGTGCCTCTCACTGTCATTTCCTAAACTTCTTTTGATGTGATAGGAGTTAGTGAACCTGCAGCTGACCCTGTGGGTGGGATGAGCTGAGTCCGTCTCTTTGGGGGTCCCCTTCAGAGCTCTTCAGTGACAGAGCCCTGGGACCCTGGGTCAGGGTCTCGTGCTTGTTTGTTGGAGGCAATTGCAGGTGTGGACTCCGCGTGGGAGGGATCTGGCTGAGCTGCAGGAAGCCATGGACAGGTACGCGTGTACATGTCCACATGTGAGAAGGAGGTTTCTGCAAATCCCCAGACCAGCAGGAGCCGAGTGAGAGAGGCCTTGGCATCTGTGCGTCACTGAATCGGGGCACAGTGGGTTCTCCGTGGTGCTGGGAGGTTCTGCACCTCTGCTCCATCTCTGACTGTGCAGGGCAAGTGGGGCCCAGGGTAGGCGATGCCCAAGTTGCGCGTTGTTCAGTTCTCCGCTGCTCCTTCCCTGGATGCCTTTGAGGACCAGCAGGAGGTAGGGACTCAGGGATTAGTATAGGGGCTGCCACCTTGTGCTCGATGCCTTTGGCTGGGCCTTCATTGGGTCTCACCTGCTGCCTCCCACTTCCTGGTGTTATAACTGTGTTGCCCAAATGATTAAAAAAATTATACTCCCAAGTTGAATGATATGCAAATGTAGTCAATTAAGCGAGGGGATTTTAATTAGCAGTTTAGGTTCATGTGTGAAGCGCCGTGCCTTAATTACTTGACAGTTTTGTTGTAAATTTGCAAAGTTTTTTTTTGCAGAACTATCAAAACTGTGATTTTTTTTTTTTAACATCCTTGTATGCAGTAAGTGCCGCCCAGCTTGCCTGACCCTGGTGGATTTCATCTCAATTTGTAAAGCTCTTTAAACTATGAAGACGATGTAGCCCTGTGCAGCTCAGAGAGCTGGGCTCGCCTCTTGTTTCCCAAGATCAGCTGGCTGGGTGGTGACCGGTGGGGAGCACGGAGACCCCTACTCTCAGTGTGAGGCCGGGCCACGGATGGACAGGCATGTTCTGTCCTGGGCATCTGGGCAGCTG
>PVKN010017084.1:0-17529 GCA_004027915.1 Capromys pilorides | reverse complement strand
GAAAATGTAGTAACAAAATATGCAAACAAAGAAAAACCCCAGTTCTAATGCATTCATAGCTGAGTTCTACAAGAAATTTAGGGAGGTGCAAAAGCCAACTCTTCTCAAACTCTTCAATGAAATTGAAAGGGAAGTAATTCTCTGAAATTCATTTATACAGGCAAGTATTACTTTGATACCAACACCAGAGAAGGACCCAATAAAAAAGAGAACAACCTGACAAGCTCCCTAAGGAACATAAATGCAAAAATTCTCAATAAAATACTAGCAAACAGAATGCAGCAAATCATCAAGAAGATTATACATGAAGACCAAGTGGGATTCATCTTAGGAATATAAGGATGGTTTAATATATGCAAAACCATAAATATATACCACATCAACAGAGCCAAAGATAAAAATTACACGATCACCTCAATAGAGGTAGAAAAAGTCTTTGACAAACTCATTCATGATAAAAACACTGCAGCAAATTGGTTAGATGGTCTTTATCTCAATCTGATAAAAGCCATCTATGACAAAGCCAATATTGTAATTAATGGTCAAAAATTGAAAGCCTTCACTTTAAAATCAGGAACAAGATAAGGATGCCCACTATCTAGAAACATTAGCTAGAGAAATTAGAAAGGAGAAAGAAATAAAAGGAATATTGAGTAGAAAGAAAGACGTGAAATTATCATTATTTGCAAATGACATGATACAGTACATAGAAGATTTCAAAAACTCTACTAAGAGACTTGTCAATTCAATAACAAAATTCAGTGGTGTAGCAGGATACAAAGTTAACTTTCAAAAATCAATGACATTTTTTTTATGCAAACAACGAATGCACCAAGAAAGAAATTATTGAATCATTGCCTTTCACAATTTCACCAAATGAAATACTTAGGCATCAATCTCACAAAGGAGTAAAAGGTTTTTATAGTGAAAATTATAATACTCTGATAAAAAAGATTACAGAGGGTTTCAGAAGATGCAAAGATTTTCCTTGGTCCTGGATAGGAAGAACCGACATTGTTAAAATGGCCATATTCTCAAAATTGTTATATAGATTCCATGTAATCACAATTAAAATGCCATTAGTACACCTCACAGATTTAGAAAAAAAAATTCCTAAAATTCATCTAGAGCCAGAGAAGACATGGAATAGCAAAAGTAATCCTGGACAACAGAGGAAAGACAGGAGGCATCACAATCCCTAACTTGAAATTATACTACAAAGCTGCTATGATAAAATCAGCATAATGCTGGCATAAAAACAGACCTGAGAATCAGTGGAACAGATTAGAAAATACAGACAGAATTATAAGCACACTCAGCCACCTTATCTTTGACAAAGGGGGCAAACATGTTCATTGGAAGAAAGACAGACTCTTTAATAAATGGTGCTGGAAATATTGGCTTTCTACATGCTGAAGGCTTAAAGTATATCCATGCCTATCACCATGCACAAAACTATAGTCAAAATGGATCAAAGATTTAAATATTAAAACTGAAACACTAAATTTTTTGAAAGAGAAAGTAGTTAGAAATCTTAAGGACATAGGCATACATAAAGAGTTCATGAACAAAAATCAAACTGCACTAGAAATACTTCAAAGAATCGACAATTGTTATCTCATCTTTTTGAAAAGTTCCTGCATGTTAGAAGGAATCACCACCAAAGCGGAAAAAAAAATTCATGAAGTGGGAGGCAATTACAGCAGACTATTTAACAGACAAAGAACTTCTATCTAGAACATATAAAGAATTTTAAAAAATCAGGTCTCCAAAATTCAAAGACCCAATCCAAAAATGGGCATCTGAGAATAGATATCACAAATGAAGAGATACAACGGCAAATAAATACATGAAAATATGTTCAACATCATTGGTCATTCAAGAGATGTAAATTAAAACAATGCTGAGATACCATGTTAGGCCAGAAAGGTTACCCAGAAAGAATGATTACCATCAAGAAATTGACCAATAACAACTGCTGTGAGGCTTTGAAGAAAAGGGAACCCTGCTCCGTGTTGCTAGAAGTGCAGACTGGTACAACCACTGTGGGTATCAGTTTGGAGATTTCTCACAAAACTAGGATTGGTGATTCCATTCAAGCCAGCTATTCCCCTCGTAGGTATTTTCCCAAAAGAATGTAAATCAGCATATCACAGTGATCTATGTGCACCCCTGTTTGTAGCTGTGCAATTTGTCATAGCTAAATCTTGGAAACAACCCAAATGCCCATGAACTGAGGAATGGATGAAAAAAGATGTGGTATTTTTATACAATGGTGTATTATTCAGCTAAAAAAAGATAAATTTGAGGCTTTTGTAGCTAAACGGATGCAGCTAGAGACTATATTGGTAGGTGAAATAAATCAGATCCACACGTGCAAACATTGTATTAACCCTCTAGTGTGAGAACCTGAAAGAGTAACGAAAATCTAAAAGTTACCACAGATACTGGGAAAAGGAATGTAATTGTGCAATGGGAAAGAAAACCTAGGATAAGCAAAAGGACAAATGAAAGAAGGGGTAAATATATATTTACGTATATATGCAGAATAGTTGAGATAATTGTATTGTCAATTTCTGCTGGTCATTTGAAAGGAGTAGTTAGTGCTTAAATTTTTTTTTACTCTCATTATTTTCCTTTTTCTCATTATTTTCCATATATATATATATGTATATATATATATACATATATATATATATATGAATTGTACATGTTTATCTCTGATAACATGAACACCTAATTTGAAGATAGCATCATGTATACAGCAAATTCCTATTACTTTGTTTAGTGGTATCATTTCTAGTGTCTTTTTTTTTTTGTCACTATTTTATATTCCTTAAAAATAGAAAGTGGGGTCCTTCTGCCACAGCAACTATTTAAGAACACCATAGTCCTCTGTTATCCCATGGCCATGGGCTTCAATGGGGCCACAAGATGACTAAAAATGTGAGCAAACCAAGGCACAGCCTCTGTCGTGGATGCCTCACCCAACACACCAAGTTAATGCGGGACATGACCCGGGAGGTGTGCAGCTTCACCCCCTATGAGTGGCACATCATGGAGCTGCTCAAGGTCTCCAAGGACAATGTGCCCTCAAGTTCATCAAGAAAAGAAAAGGGTGGGGACGCACATCCATGCCAAGAGGAAGTGCAAGGAGCTGAGCAATGTGCTGGCTGCCATGAGGAAGGCAGCTGCCAAGAAGGACTGAGCTCTTCTGGAATAAAGCTTTGCAGAAAGCTAAAACAACAAATAAATAAACAAAAATAAAGTGTTCTTTCTATTATAGGCAAATGTATACAACTAGAGACCATATTGGTAAGTGAAATAAATCAGACCTGCATCAGGCCCTTTGCCTAGATGGCTGCCTTAATCATAAGTTAACTAAATAAACTATTTTGACACCATGACTAACCAACTAAAGACACGCATGAAAGAGGACTTCCAAAACTACTCCAGAAAGTGGAGAGAACAATGGGATAAGGATGTCTGAGGCAGGACTATCCTGAGGGAGATTAATGGCAATATATCTTTGACTCTAAAATTTAAATATTCATCATGGTTTTCCATCATTCCATGTATATTATATAGGATACACTTATGCATATATGAATATTTGGAATTATAGATGAGATAAATGAAATAGTTATTTTAAGGCATTTGCTTAATTAACCACTATTTAACTTGCAAATGGCCACTACTGTATGCAAGATATTATCACTATGCTGATAATTTTTGGAATAGAGGGATGAAATAGGTACTATATTCTTAAAGCTTTATACCAGCAGGCCACATACCAATATTACTTTTCATCCATTATAATAATTGATGCTTCCAAGGACCATACTAAATCATTAAGTGAAAGTGAAATAAAAAGTCAATATGTTCTATTTAATATAGTAGAGAAGTATATTTAGTAGTTCAAAGTCATTAAATCAGAAAATGTTCAAAATCATTAGATCAGAAAATTTACCTATTTCAGTGTGCATCACTTAGCAGCAGATTGCAGTTTAGCTAAAACTAAGCAAGGGCTGCTCGATCCACGAGAGAACTTACCGTTCACTTATATGATTTACGGATGGATACAGTTACAGAGTTGATCTGCAGAGCCGCATTACTGATGTTCTGGGTCAAGTGTTTGTGTAAACCCTTGGACTCAGCTTCCTGATTCTCAGTCGGTCCTGTGGCTTCTAGTACCATGGTCTCACTCAAAGGCTAGAGGAGGAGAGTGTTTGCCAGACCAGCCCTCTAAGCACCTACTGTTTTTGTCGGGGAAGGAACTCATTCTGAGGAGTCTTACATAATTCTCATAGCCATCACCAGATCACCTGCTTGGTGCAGGTTCATCTTCATTCCCTTTCTGGGGCTTAGTCACTTGATGGTGAAGAAAAACAATTAGACATCTTTAATGAATACCCCCAGGGAACACGTACTGGCTAAACCATCAGCAAGATATCCCAAATAGAGCTAGTTTGGTTTATCTAAAAAGGTTGAGTCATAATTTTTCTAGTTGCCAATTATTATTTGTTTCCAAATAGTAAAATACACATGGCTTGAAATTCAGAAGTTATGAAAGTGTGTGCGGTGTCAGCCCAGCCTCCTTCCAAGCCTGTTGCCCTGCTGCCTGGTTCGCCCCTGCCAAACCGCCTTATCAGGCTCTCCATCTGTCAGGCTTTGATCAGGCCAGACAAAGTCCTAGCCACCCTGTTGCACAACAGGGACCTTTCAGTTTACTATGTAAGCTAGCCCTTGCTCTCTGCTTTAGGTATACAAATTCCTACTCACATGAGATGTCAGCAAATGGTGACTGGGACCTACAGAAGCTTGGGATCCTGATTCTACAATTACTATATTTAATATGATACAGTTTTCTTCTTTATTTGCAG
The DNA here is from genome assembly GCA_004027915.1 of Capromys pilorides. Classification (NCBI taxonomy): domain Eukaryota; kingdom Metazoa; phylum Chordata; class Mammalia; order Rodentia; family Capromyidae; genus Capromys; species Capromys pilorides. Next base: position 12,646 of record PVKN010017084.1, on the reverse strand, counting down.
CTCAAACTCATAGCTCCTCCTGTTTTCAGCCTTTGCAGTGCTGGGATTACAGGCACATGCTACCACACCCATCTGGCTCAGCATGCCCAGGGGGAGGGCCGGCACAGCATGTGATACAGGAGATTGAACCCGCATCCCTGCATTTGCCTAAGCAGGTGCTTAGCCTGCTGAGCTATCTTGCCAGCCCTACAGTTTCTTTCTTGATTATAAAACCAGCCAAGTATTATATTCCTTTGCTATAATTTATTTGTGTTCTCTACAGAACTAGGGAGAATTCTCCATGGAGGAGCACAGAAATCGAATCATTCTCCACAGCCTAGCCTAGTCTCTCAGTTGGAAGGACAGGATAGAGAAACTGTTGTAATCTCCACCTCCTTTTCCATCACCTCCCTAAGAGATTTCCTTGGTCCACTTAGTTTCTCTCTACTAAAGGAGTCTGAAATACGGATGACTTTATCTGGCCCAAGATCTTCTCTGATTTAGAGCTGCTCTTTTAAACTGAACTGCAACTAGGTCAGCCTCACCACAGGAGAAAGTGTAACCATTTCCATGGTGGTGTTCCAGTTGACGGCAGGGATTAAGCCTTTGCAACAGTGATCTACCATGAGAAATGCACTTTCTTTCTTTTTCACTGTAAACAGTTGTACTACAGTATGATCCCAACAATTCTTACCACTACAATCTGTGATGCTGTTTCATATTTTCATTTTTAAATGACCCATTCCTTCGGGAAATACAAGAAACATCTATCCATTCATGCAATCATTTGGAACATGTTACGAAAAGAAACTGCTCCCTTTAAGTAACGGGACTGTCACTGTCATATAGTTAAATCCAGAGCTCTACTTCCTGCTACAGTACTCCAGTTGATTAATCTGCTCCTGGCTACTGCAGTTAGGCACCTACGACTCTCAAGCCAGGTGGAGGCTAGATGCATGCAGGCCAGAGTAGGAAACTCTACTGAATCATCATTGCCCTCTTGTTTGTAGTCCAGTGGCGTTTTCATTTTTCTCACTCTTGCATTTTATTTTTACCCATTCATGCCTTCATGTGATTACACTGCTTTTGTTCCAAGTTGGATTGTCTTTTATTCTTTTAATTTTTTTCTTTCATATGATTTTCTTTTTAGTTAAAAAAAATTATTAGTACATGTTTGTAGTATATAATGATTACATTCATCATGGAGAGCTGGTACATGTACATAACATATTAATTATTTTTACTGTGTTCTGGGGTTCTGGAGTCTCCTTGAAGTTGTTTCCAGGTTCTTTCTGATCTGAACAAAGACTTGATCAAGACAAGCAAAAGGAAGGGCGGGCCAAATAGCTCATCAGACTAAAGCACCTGCACGCAGGTACAGGGGCCAGGGTTGGATCCTCGGGCCTGCCATGCCGGCCCCTCCCTTGGGGCGCACCGATTCTGCAATTGAGACTGGGCGTGGTGGCGCACACCTAGTAACCCCAGCTCTTGCGAGGCTGTAGACAGACAGGCGGATCACTACGAGTACGATTCAGCAGTGAGACCCTGAACACCTTGTAGACCCTTTCCTAAAATACAATGTATATGTGTATATATATGACAAGAGCAAAAGGCAGCAAAGTTTTATATCCATTAAAGGTAAGGGAGATGATCTCCACAGCAATTTTATGTCAACTAAAGATAGTTGGATGAGAAGAGACCACTGTATGTGAGCCACCCATGCGCATACAAAGGGGCAGATCCTGTGAAAGGGACGGCGCAGTAGTCAGAGCTCATGGGTGGCAGTCTCCGTATCTCCCACTCCTCAGGCTGACATGAGGCCCACGCTGTCCTGTCAGAAACCTGCTTGGGTTTTTCTGAGAAGATCTGAAGAACGCGCTCTCTGATTGGTATCATGTGCAGGTGGTAGGAACTGTTCACTCAGGCCCTGGAACTTTGTGATTGGCAGGTCACCCATTTCTCCAACCGATTGGCCACACCCTAGTTTCCTTCTTCATCCTTTCCTTCCGTTTTATGTACAGTACTTGCGGATGAGTCTCTGAGCTCGTTGGCCTGATACCCGCTTTCATGCGTAACAGAGCGGGCCTGCAATACTCTATGTGGCCAGTACGTGTATCGATTCCGTGATTAAATCTTGCCAGAAAAAAAAAAAAAAAATCTTCAGGTTTAAAATATTTGTTCATTTGTAAAACATTTTCCTTATAATTCCTGTGATTTAAAATTTTATAGTTTATGTAAGAAAAAAACCCTTCAATGTGTATTTGTTTAAAAATATTTAATTCCCAAGTACAAACTTTTAAACTCAGGGCTTTCCAAAGTTAGTAGCATTTACAGTACATCTCTGTCCAGTGGAGCAGATGTTGCCTGTATCTACAAATATTTCAAAAACAGACTGAAGGCATGCAACACAAAATTCCTTTTGGCACGATTCAGATACATTTTGCCAGAAAACGTTTGAACAGATTTTAAATCTTTCTGCTCATTATCGTTGAAAAATATACAAACTCACACATATTTTGCAAGGTGCCTGTTATGAGTTACAGGCTTAGAAGAATACCTCCTAGCCAATATGCCTCTTAACATCAAAAAATTTCACCGTACAGAACATGGAAAGATGAACAAAAGGTCATGTTACAGCAATTATTAAAAACAACATCTGACAAGTGCATAATAATAAAAAATATTTAGGTTGCTAGGTGCATAAAATTAAACTTCTGGAGAGAAATTAACAGCACCTATATTCTAGCATGTTTCAGAGAGGTGATACTTTTCTCAAGAATCACAGTGATGAATAATCTGAATTTCTTCGTGTCCTACCAGGTAGTTACGGCTTGTATTTTAGTTTAATTGCAAAGCACTTCTTAGTGGTCTGGTCTCCACTCCTCTCGCCCAACTATTGGTTCTACCTTGAATGTTCTTTCTTCCTTCTCTCTATTTAGGGTATGTAAAGTCTGGGAAAACATCATGGAGCTCAGTCCAGCATGAGAAGCAGAGCAAGAAGGTGGACAGGAGCCAGATAATTGGAGAGATTTGCATATAATGCTAATTATAGGAGTTTGCAATTAACACTGTAGATTCAATAAAAAAAGGTGGAGGACTTTAACGAGGGGGGTGAACGGCAGGATTAAAATGACATTTTATATAACAGTGCAGCTACCTCATGGAAAATGAATTTAAAATTGCAAAGCTAGAAGCGGCAGGACCAGTCAGTAGCTTTATTTATGTAGTTAGGCATAATGTGTTGAGGATGAGACTCAGTGAATCCTGCCAAGCGCCCCTGCCAAGTGTTTGTGGTCATTGCTCCTAATTAAAATACTCCCCGCTGTTGTTAGCTTCAGGTTCTCAATCTCAGGGTAAAGGGCTTCTTCTCCCTTGCCCTGAGATCTTCAACAATACCTATTGCAGCTGCTCTGTCTCTTTACTGTCTTTACCTTTTGCTGACACTTTTGGTTCTACTCCCTGCCCTGCTCTGAAAGCCAGCTTCCTGGACCATCACATGGGTGCCCGCCATGTCTTTTCCCGAGCTAGTGGGCTCCACACTCCAGTGTATCCATGCCAAATCCACACACGGATCTCCTCACCTTCTTGAGGCTCTGAACACTTTCCCAGTACCATGCTCCACACCTTCCTTGCCCTCACAAACCTCCCAGTGACTGCATCTCATTCATTTTATATTTTGCCACCTGGTGGGCCTTCCTGTCCACCCTTGTTCCTGTTACTATCTGGGGTAACAGCGCGTGTGGACCTTGAACAACACAGCCTAGTCTCTCACTAGCTAAGTGTTTTCTCTTCCAATAACCCTCGAGTCTGTTCCATGGCAGACACCCACTTCTATGCTTCCTGCTAACAGTAGTTTTTGATGCAAAAATGGTCCTCTTCTGAAATATTCATGGCCTGCTCTCAATCCACAAACACTAGTTCTTGCTCCCACTAGCCTCAGCCTCACGGGGCTCTGCAATCCCTCTTCCCTTATTTCTGTCCATGATTTCTCCTTGTTTTACTTCCTCCTCTTCTTTTTCTTCTTCGGCCTACCCATTGCTCAGCCGTAAGTAGTGTGCTTTGTCTTTCTAGCACACTAGTGAATCCATGCTCATTGAAATATTTTGATGCAAAATAAGCCCCTAGCATTGCCTATCTTTCCCTTTAGGAATCTTTTTCCCTCCCCCAAGCCCCACCTCTTAGGTCTATGTGCCATTGTTGTACACTAATTTTTCTCCTAACTTGGCAGCTGCTACTCAGTCTCCTTCATGAACAATTTTGGTCTATTTTTCCTCTCATGGTGTCAAGTCATCAGAGTCTGTCTTCAAACTGATAACCCAAATGATAGCAATTATAGTGAGTGCCTATTCAGCTCTTGCACTGAGTCTTTTTGATATGATAGTTTGATCTTCATAAAATCCTACCAGGCAGATAGACGCTGTTATTATGCTCAACTTGGAGAAAGGTTAAGGAACCTGAGGGCTGGTCTCAAGCTAGCAAGATCTGGTGGGTCACTTGTCCCTGGTCACAAGTGCATCAGTCCCTTGTTTCCCCTCAGCCGGTCACATGTGTCCATTTGTCCAATGAGCTCATGTTCAGTCTTGTTCCCTTTCCCAGAAATGTCTGAAAAGCCAATGGCTTGTATGTCATGACCTCTCACTTCTCCTATACCTCAAGCACCATATGTCTTAAACTAAACACACCAGCCCTTCCCTGTTGCACTTTCAAGATAGCTCTTTCTTTTGTTTGCTTTGTTTTGTGGACAGTTCATTGTTTGTCAGACCTGAAAGCTTGCTTTTACCCTGACTGTCTCCTTTTATTACCTTGAGTAGCTTGTCACTCATCTCCACACTCCCTAGGATGGTACTATAGGCTCTATGGTCTATCTTCTACTTATGATTTTAATCTAATTTTTATGATACACCCACATAGTTACTAGTGTTTCCTTAAATATGCTGAAATATGCTGTTCTGTCTCTGGAGTGTGACCTTCACCAATTAGGAGAAAATGTTACCTACATCTAGACTATGTTCTTCATTTTAATCTGGACCTCTTAAGAGTTGTGTTTTAGTCATAACAACTGCTCTGGGAAGTAGTTGCTAACAACACAGGCCTGGACAAATGCTTCTCTGCTGTGTATCTCTGGGCTCGAGTGTGTTTTTCTACTTCTGTACATGGCATAGAGTGTGGTAAGCACTGTTTATTGTCTGCTTCATTAAAGTCTGGACAATTTGAAGGAATGGTTTGTATTCACCTTCGAACCTATGGTGCGTGACACTGTGTCTAGTGTACATCAAAGGATCCACAAATATTTGTTGAATTAATGAATTAATAACTGTCTAAAAGTGTCATGTTGAAAAAAGAAGCCATCTGTTGTACTTGGCAACTGGTAATTTCTGCGAGAACAGCTTTATTAGGGTTGAGCAGGTTAGAAATCAATGGGAAATAAGAAAGCAGAGAAAAGGCTAGATTTATCTTTTGAGAAACTTAAATACTAAATAATTCGGTTTGCAAGAGCAAAAATAAATACACAAAGGCATATCCTCTCACTAGTAGCATAAGCAGTTAAAAATCTTGACTGGGATATATAAAAGAAGAGTTGAGCAAATGGTGAACTAGACCATATTTCAGGCTAGGAAACAATATTACCAAATAAAATTATTCTTATAATTTCTAATTTGAATGAAAGAATACAAATATTCCATTAGGTTTTATTAACTTTTAAAAATTATAAATGTAGTTCAGGGGCTGGCCAGGTAGTTCAATGCACTAAAGTGCCTACTTAGGCAGATGCAGGGGCCAGGGTTCAATCCCCAGCCTGCTGTGCCAGCCCCGACCCTAGGGTGCGCTGAGATGGCGCTTGAGACTGGGCGGGGTGACATGTGCCTATGATCCCAGCATTTGGGAGGCTAAAAACAGGAGGATCACTACGAGTCGAATCTATGTAGTGAGATCCTGTAGACCTTGTACTAAATACAAAAATAAAAAAAGAAAAAAAAGAAAGAAAAATTACAGATGTAGTTCATGCCTCTGAGTAAAACAATCTAACAAAAGATCTCTTTCTCTTATTCTTTCTTACTTGCATGTATATGTGTATATTCACTCATGAATGTATATTTATACACATACGTATAGGCCTTTTCTTTACACATATGGACTCTCTCTTTACAACCCTTCAGCAACTATTTTATTTAACTTAGCAGTACAACTTGGATATCTTTATGCATACATATGGGTCTACCTTAAACATTTTTAACTTCTAAAATAAAATTCTACCATATATATGAAACAGAGTAGAAATCATTTGTTCCTCATGCCTCTTCTTAATCACAACCCCCAGTCACTGTGTGGCTTTTTCAGCATGGGTTGGTGTTGCCCATGTTCAAGCTTTATAGAAGTGGAATCCTTTTGTATGTTAGTTTTGTGTCTCATCTTATATTTAATATTACACCAGATGAATGTCATTTAGGAGTTTGATTTTCATTTTCATTATGATATTACATTAATATAAGAATATAATGCAATTTATACACTTCTCTTTTAGTAGACATTTGGATTGTGTTCTGACTGAGGATATTATGAATAGTGTTGTTGGGAACATTGGATCATTCTTGTACATATCTTTATGAGAATTTAGTTATATGCTTCTGTCAGGTATATACAAAGAAATGGAATTGCTAGGTGATAGGGTACCCCTGCATTTAATTTTAGTTTTAATAGATATTCCCAAAGAGTTTTTCAAAATAATTATAGATATTTATACTTTCATACCAGTATATATACCATATATTGTTAAAACCCTAGACTATCTCTCTGTGTAGATATCAACTTACTTGTTGGTCATTTTCCATTTTCCACTAGTATGATTAATTATTCAAAGACCTTTTGTATGTATCTACATGTCTATATGTATATCTACACATGTATCAGTGTCTTCATGCATACTCACATAAGTATTTCCATAAATATATTAAGTGTGAAAACTTGGAAAAATTTTTGAGGGTCAGCCAGACAGCTCGGCAGACTAAACTGCCTGTGTAGGGAGCAACCTGGGTTTGATCTGGGACGTGCCACCATGTGGGCCCTAACCCTGGGGCGCCCTGAAACAGCGACTCAGACTGGGTGTGTTGGCACATGCCTATAACCTAAGTGGTTGGGAGGCTGAAAACAGGAGAATCAATAGGAAACCGATCTGTGTAGCGAGATTCTCTACACCCTACGCTAAACACATTTTTTAAAAAAGTTGAAAGCTTTCTAAATTCCCTTGGAAAATCTTTTAAATACAGTTAGACTGATATTTTCACTAAACAACTGGGTTAAATTGTAATACCTCAAAAACATTACAATCATAAAACTTTAGCTGTGGTACAGAAGGGAACACCTATGTCAATGAATAGTCAATGAATAGGAAAGATGATGTTCCAAACAAAAACTGAAGCCAAATTGAATACCATAAACAGAGGGAACTGGATGGAGATCACTTGTCTTTCGGTGAGAAGAGCCTGAGAAGCCATTCAGAGCTGAAGTGCAGGAGGCAGCGACTGTGTCTCTAGGCAGGAGCAGCACAGACAGGGCTGACCTCCTGGAGCCGGAGGGCTGGGTCCCCTAGTGTGCCTGTCCCAGCAGGAAGCAGAGCCTGAGGAAAAGTGTAGCCTCTGCCTAAGGCATTGCCCATGGCAACAGGAGGGTAGTGAGACCTTCAGTCTTCTCCCTACTCTAGTGCCTCCCTCTGGAACAGTTAACAAAGTATGGCAATCCGCTGGTGCAGTTTGCTTAAGCAGCAACAGAGCAATAAAGGACAAGCATGGTCCAACAAGATGGCCAGCAGAGTGTGTGACAAAGACAGCAACGCAACTCAGAGGAGATAGGGATGATGCAATAAGTGTCACTGGCAATGTTGTGAACTATTGTGAACACTGTCACGTTGCACTGGTCTACACCTCATATTATAGATCAGAATGAATTACAAGACATGACATTGTCACATGTAAACATGAAGCTTGTATGTAAAAGAGAAAATCATGTACATTTTCCAGAAGAAGGATGCTTTAAAGTACAGAAGAAGAGCAGAATAAATCTAAAAGAAAACTTGACAAGCTGTTGAAAGATAAGCTTTTTAAAGCGCCAGCTTAAGTAAAATTAAAAGATACATAATGAAGTGGGGAAGCTAGAGGTACACATATGGAATGGGATTAATAATCTTAATATGCATGGATGTATAAATAAGTAGAAAAATAGATAAAAAATTAAGATACCTCATAAAATGACAAAAGACTAGAAAGCATGGATATGTAAATGCCTAATTTCCCAATAAACTAACACAAATTTAAATACATGTATTACCTACTGTACTAATGAATCATATAAATTGCTATCTTAATGCTACAGGTCTGGGGAAACATGAAAGCTGCAATAGTAAATGGATATTAAAAGGATATTTGGAGGGGCCAGTGAGATAGCTCAGTGGTCTAAAGCGCCTGTTTAGGCAAGCGTTGGCAACCACAGGGACCACAGTTCAATCCTCGGTACCATATCCTGCACCAACCTCATCCCCAGGGCAGGATGAGCCAGCCATAACATAAATAAATAAAGTTAAAAAAATTTAAAAAAAAGGATATTTGGAGAAGTTTGTTGACAAATATAAGACTCTTGATAGTAAAATGGAAATATTGGGATTTAAACTATGTGATACTTTAGTTAAAATTTTGTTACAAAATCAAACAGCCCACATATATAAACAAATAGAATGAAATACTAGAAGAAATAGATTAATACTAGAATATTAACCCAGATGGTGCTTTCTGGACCATAGCAGCTTGGATTTAGTTATATACTTTTGTGCTTTTCAAATGTTCTATAATGAACTTTTAAAGTCAGAAAACAAGCAGGAAGAATTCACACTGGGGAAGGGATGTCCTGAGATGGACAGGTGCACAGAGGGACAGGAGTCTAACTTGCAGAGAGGCAATTTGACACATTTGCAGGATGAGTGGCAACAGCAGTGGGGAAACACAAATTAAAGATGAACAGGATGAAAACGTGTGAAGGAAAGTCTTGTAAGAGGCAGTTTGTATGCTAGAATCCTGGAGGAAAAATTAGGCTTGCTTAGGAGGGTACAGGAAAAATACCCAGGGGACAGTATAAAAACCAGATGTTGGGGGATAAATAGTTTTTTGGGGGAGAAGGGGAGTATGTTCTGAAGTTCATATTGGTATATTTTAGATATTCATAATGATATCATTCTTCATAGAGAATTTGTACCTGTACACGATTTATCTTGTTGCTTTTTTTCCTATTGCCCTCCTCTCTCTCCAACTTCTTTTCCCCTCCTTATTGACAAAAGCTTTGTTTCCATTTTTTCTTTCTATTTTTTTTCTTGTCCCTTATTTCCTTACCGCACCCCCTCCCTTGTTCATCTTTTCATTTAAACATTTTTTTTTTCCATTTCTCGATATCTATTATACATTTTGGTCCATATTTACACCTTCAGTTCCTCACACCAGAGAAACAATGTGCTTCTTATACATGTGTTTCTGATTCATTTCACTTAAGATTATGGCCTCAAGGTGTATCCATTTAGGTAGACATGTTTGTCATTCTTTATGTCTGAGTAGTTCTCCACTGTATACAAGAACCATATCTTTATGCATTCATTGGTTTGTAGACATTTGGGCTGTTTACCAGATCTAGCTATTCTACACTGGGCTGCATTAAACGCATCACTGTGGTGCCTATACCATTGTGGTACAATGCTTTTAATTCTTTCAAGAAGTTACCAAGAAAGGGAAAAGCTGAGTGAAATCGAACATTTAGTATTAGTTTTGTAAGGAATTTCCACGCTAATTTCAACAGTGGTTGCACCAGTCTGCATGCCCACCAACAATGGAGAAGCATTCCTTCTGCCCCACTCAGCATTTGTTACTGGTTGATTTCTTGGAAATATTGTTTCTGGCGTGAGATGGAATCTAAATGTTTAGTTTGTACCTCTTGAATGACAAGTGATGTTGAATATTTTTGGATATTTTCAGTCATTTCTCCATCATCTGAAAAGTATCTGTTAATTTCAGCTGTCTAGTTTGGATTAGATCTTTCAATATTAAGGGGGGGATGGTCCTGTTTGTTCTTTCTTTCTCTTTCTTTCTTTCTTTCTTTCTTTCTTTCTTTCTTTCTTTCTTTCTTTCTTTCTTTCTTTCTTCTTTTTTTCTTCTTTCTCTCGTTTTTCTGGACCTTAGTCCTTTGTTTGAGGATTGTCTGGCATTTTTTTTTCTCCCACTCTGAGTTGCCTATTCACTGTGTTGGGGGACTTCTTTTGCTATGCAAAAGATTTTTGATGAGATCCCAGTTGTTGATTCTTTGTGAAATTTTTACGTGATTGTGGTTTGATTCATAAAGTCTTTGCCTAAACCACTGTCTTTAAAAGTTCTACCTATTCTGTCTTTTAAAAGATTTAGTATTTCTGTTTTAACATTTCTATCTTTGATCCATTTATATTTTAGTTTGCTGCATGTTGAAATCTATGAGTCTACCTTTTATCTTTGGAATGTGAAGAGCCAGTTTTTCCAGCACCATTTATTAAGGCATCTTCTTACAGCGGACATGTTTGGCTCCTTTGTAAAAGATAAGGTGACGGAATGTGTTGGGAGTTAATTCTGCATCTTCTAATCTGTTTCAGTGACACTCAGGTCCATTTTTGCTGTAAGATGCTATTTTTGTTGCATTAGCTCTGTAGCATAATTTGAAGACAGGGACTGTGGTACTTCGTGCCCTGCCTTTGTTTCCTAGAATGGGTTTTGTTATTCTAGATCTTTTCTGCTCCTAATAAATTTTGGGATTATTTTCTCTGATTCTGCCAGATATACTATTATTTAGATTGGGACTGCATTAAGTCTGTAAAACAACGTTGTAAGTATGGCTATTTTCACTTTATCAGTACTTTCCCCCAAGGAAAAGAGATATCTTTCAATTTTCTGATACCTCCTTTGATCTCCTTTTTGTTCAGAGAACTATAGTTTTCAATGTAAAAATCTTTTACTTGTTTTTATTAGATTGATTCCTGGGTATTTCATTTTTTTTTTTTTTGGATGCTATTGTAAAAGGTATTATTTTCTGTACCAAGGAAATAGCTCAGTGGTCTAAACATCTGTCTGGCAAGTGTGAGGACCTGGGTTCAATCCTCAGTATCACATGTAGTGCTGGCCCCATGCTGAGCTATTTGTCAAAACTAAGCATGATGGTCCATGCCTATAATCCTAGTGCCGGGAGGTTGCCACAGGAGGACCACTATGAGTCTGAGCTGCACAGTGAGACCCTGTGCCAAAGATGTTTTTCTTTTTGTATTTAGGGAAGGGTCTACAGGGTGTTCAGGGCCTCACTACTAGAACAGACTAGTAGTGATTGTGTGATTGCCTGTTTATAGCCTTCCAAGAGCTGGGATTACAGACATGTGCCACCACACCCTGTCTCAATTGCTGTCTCAGTGCGCCCTTGAGGCTTGCACAGCAGCCCCCGGGAATAAATCTCCAGCCCCTGCTCCCGCTTGCAGATGCTTTAATCTGCTGAGCTATTTGGCCAGCCTCAAAAAAAGTTTATTTATTTATTTTTTGTTTGTTTGTTTGAAAATTACTATTTTCCTAGCTTCACTCTCAGGCAGTTTGTTATTTGTATATAGGAATGGTAGTGATTTTTGAGTGTTGATTTTGTATCCAGATATGCTACTGAATTTGGTTACTAAATCTATTTGGTGGAGTATGTAGTCTGTCATGTTATTTGCAAATAATCATTTAACTTTTTCTTTTGTATTCTCACTCCTTTTATTTCTTTCTCTTGTCTAATTGCTCTAGCTAATGATTACAGAACTACATTGTGTGAGAATGATGATAGTGGATATCTTTGTCTTGTTCTTGATTTTGTTGTGGAAGTGTTCAGTTTTTGTTCACTTAATATGATGTTGGCTGTTGGTTTGTTATAGATGCCTTTTTCAGACTGAGATAAAGATCTGTACATGCTGTACAATCTTCATGATCTGTTGTGTCCTGTTTGCCAGGGTCTTGTTAAGCAGTTTTACATCTATGTTTATTAGCAAAATGGGCCTGTAGTCTTCTTTTTTTGATTGGGACCCTCTCTAGTTTTGGTATCAGGATAATGCTTGCTTCCAAGAATGAAATTGGGAATATTGCTTCCTTTGTAAATTCATTAAAGAGTTTGAGAATCAGTCTGATGTTGTGGGGTGGAACAATGTGTAGGCGCCTACATAGACCACTTGTCCAAAAATTTGCTTTGGTTCTGATGTTTTTTTGTTCACATTTTGTCTATTTGATCTTTTTGTGACAGCAAAGTATGGAGGTCCCCCATTATAATTACATTTGTGATTAGTTCATTTGTTGAACAAATGAACAAATCACCTCTTCCTCTCATTTATATATAGGTCAAGTTCTTTTTCCCTGTTTGAGGTGTTTTCTGTCATAGCTATCAACAGCTTCTTTCTGTCTTGGTTCTATATCCCACTTTTTCATTTATTCTCATCAATCTTGTGCTATTTGTTTTTGCATCATCTAGTAGCTGTCAGATTGATTTTTCATGAGTCCTTACTATTTTGAAGAAATCTTTTTTTTTCATGTTTGCAAACTGAAATCCTATCTTCTCTATCCGATAGTTTGTTCTCACATTGACTCATTCCTCTGCAAATTTC